>JADRCC010575378.1:0-15795 GCA_019843855.1 Hylomyscus alleni
TAAGATTCTAATGTCCTGGAACTGACAGTCTGAGACCATAACACATGGAAGCAAGTTATACGTTATTTATTAATAATTAATATGTTGACTATTTTCTATGTGCTAGTGACTTTGTTTTTTATAAATAAATGTCTTTGTTTAATCTTATGTGTATGCATGTTTTTCTTGTATGCGTACCTGTGCCCCATGTGTGTATCTGGTACTCATGGAGGTAAGAAGAGGACGTTGGATCACCTGGAACTGGAATTAAGGATGGTTTTGAACCACCATGTGCAGCAGATGCTGTTAATATCTGAGCCTGACTTTATTTCTTTACAATCTTTTATATATCCTATAAAGTATGTATTGCTAGCCCACTTCACAAACTGTATGGCCAAAGCACAGAGATTTAGTTATGATCCTAGGTTAACAAGGTGTGCAATGCCATACAGCTAGGTTTGAACTCAAATCAATCTGAACGGTAGCTTTCCTTTTAACCACGACATACTTCCTATTGAAGGGAAAGTCTAAACAATAGGACAATATGAACAAATGTAACATATTACTATACATTCATAATATAGTAAAAGGTCTCTCTCAGACAAACAGTGAGACATCTTTACAACCTATTATAAGAGCTACTCAGACTCTCTCCAGCTAGATTCAGTCGGTAAATATTTCATGAATACATTATGCAAATTCTTCATTACTTTTTCAAAAAACATCTTCATTTTTAGCATTAATTTGAGCACTAATTTTGAGCTAGTGGACAGCTTCTCTGAAAAATAACTCCTGAAGTCTGTACCACTTTCTTGTCTTTTCTTCCATCCAGGTCGTATGTGGATGGTTAATTTTTAGCATTAATATCCTATTTCTTCAATTAGATTACTAGAAACTTAAAGCAGGGGTAATATCATAAGCTTATATTTGCTCTCCCAGGATACCATTGGATCATTCTGAATTTCTATCAAGGCCTGTTCCTGTCAGACTCAATAATATACCATAACTTCTCTACCTTTATATTTTAATGGCTGGCATAATATTTGCTGTTTAGCATTGCTGACTATTTGATGAAGGGAAAAATAGGCTGAGATCATGGGTCTGTGGATCAAGCACTTGTCACACAAACCTAGCAACCTGAGCTGTGCTCTATAGAATCTACATAAGAGCTGGACATTGTTCCAGGGGCGTCTATAGTGCCAGAAGGGAGGTAGAGACACGAGAATCTCGGTAAACTCACAGGCTTGTCTTACTCAGCAGTGAAGAAGGCAGACTTTATCTCAAATAAAGTAGAAGCTGATTAACTAGCACCCATGGTTATCCTATGATTTCTCCATAGGCATTGACACACACATACAATAAACAATAAATACTAAACAAAAAATATCCTGGATGTTCAATAATTGCTAGTTATTATTTGTCTTCATAAAGTATCCAAAATAGGAAATAAACTACTTAGAAATATGATTGTTTAATAGTCTTTAAACTGTCAACCCAGACATTTCAAATATAAGCATCTTTATTATGACAACTCTAAGGATCACTGGTACCATGCTTAGTTCTCTTGATCCAATAGTGATTTGGAATTATCAAGTCCTACTCATAGAAACTCATTAAGATATTATCAAAACTAGATACCTGGAAATAGCATGCCTCTACCTTTGAAGCAGAATAAGTTTCTTCCAACGAGTTTAAAGATACATCAGAGATATTTTCTCATTTCATGTAAACTTTCCTTTTTAGGCAAACAGAAAGCCACTTAGCTCATTTTTCATCCAAATGTCTAAAATCTCCTCCCAACACACACACACACACACACACACACACACACACACACACACATCCTCAATTGTCTAATTACTGAGAATTGTAAAATTGGAACTCAAGTTTTCTCTTCAAAAAACTCAGTTCTGTGGTTTGCTCACAAAGCCATATGCAAAAAGTCTGGACAGAGGAAAAATCTTCAACGGGAAAGAGTCAGTGGCAGGAAAGGTCTAGAAAGAAATTTTTTAAATGAGTTAACTTTACCATACCTAAGAATTCTGTGGGCTAGTGACTCTTGAAATAATTCCATTTGTTTATACTTCTAATACGTCTACAGAGACTGTTTTTTAAAGACATTTGATCAAAAACAATGATTTGAGCTAGAATCGCTCTCACATAGGCTCTTGCAATTTATCCCTTAGTTCTATTCAAATCAGTATTTTACAGATTAGTGACACCAAATAAATGAATAAACAAACAAAAATAGAATAGTCAATAGCTTTCTAAAGGCCCTACAATTAGTTGAGGGCAGAGCTAGGAGAAAAGCCAGGGCTCTTCTACTCCATTATCTTGGACATTGGAAAATAGGTCAATTTCAGTCAGTATCCTGCTTCCACTCGCTGGATAATGATATCAGAGGTGCCACTGGACTTTAGTTCTCATGCCTGTAATACAGTTATATGCAATGATTCTGAGTGACATACTCATGAACATAGGGTGAACTAAGGAAGGAGAAGAGACTTGGTATGAACCTGCTTCAACAGGAAAAGCACAGCCTGGGAGACTGAGGCATCAAAGATTTACCTTCTCTCAATTCTGGAGGTTCCATACAGACCATCAGTGTGTCAGCAGAGTTAGGTTCTTCTGTACTTGGCCTGTAGATGAAGTCACTATGTGCCTGTGTCTCTGACCTAATTTTCTTTCCTATGGAGTAGAAGAGCCCTGGCTTTCCTCCTAGCTCTGCCCTCAACTAATTGTAGGGACTTTAGAAAGCTATTGACTATTCTATTTTTGTTTGTTTATTCATTTGTTTGGTGTCTCTAATCTGTAAAATACTGGTTTGAATAGAACTAAGGGATAAATAGCAATAGACTATGTGAGAGCGATTCTAGCTAAGTCATATTAGATTAGAACCCAGTCTAATGACCTATTTCACTTACTTTAAATTACTTAATCATTTATTTCAATTACTTTCACTTTATTTACTTACTGTGGTACTTAGGATCAAATTCAGAGCCTTGCACATACTTAGCACATGCTTAATCACTCTTTAAGACCTTCTCTCTGTATATGATCATCTTCTGAGGTCCTGAGGATTACAACACATGGATTCTGTTGAGACACATCTCAACCATACCTCTTGATAACTAAAAACATCTCTAATTTGCTACAATTCATTATAGTGATATAACAGCTATCTTGGAGTATTCCTGTGTCTCATCTCATGCTGGTAAAGATCTGGTTATGGTACAGCAAGGGGGAATTTTTACAACACCCTGCACACCCTGGGATATCTGGGGCATCCTTTGTGCATCACTCCTGAAGTGAAGCAAATGTCTACAGTAGCTTTGAGATGAGTGGGTGAGGGTAATTCTTTTATGCTGCTAAGGAGGTACTGTGTGGTTATTCTTTGTGACATCCTGATATTGTGATGCACACACAGACACACTTTAGTACACATATATTAATCATCAGGGCAATTATTAGCTCGTGACATTAGCCTATCCTTCCTTTCTTCAATAGCCTCTCCAAGTTTGAAGAGTCTATGGTGATGATTTGTGGGTTCTATACCTGTAATTAAAGCACATTTAGAAAAAGAAGGAGAAGGAGGAGGAGGAGGAAGAGGAGGAAGAGGAGGATATTGTGGAAAATAATGTGTATGGTGATCTAGCATGGCCAGCTGTATTACTATAAGAACTGTGAGTCATCTTTTTTTTAAAAGCTAAATAAATTCAATCTGCCCAAGAGGGAGGAAATTAATATCCACAAACCACAACTTCCATCCAATCACATACAGACAAATCAGCCTTCAGACCAATCAAATGTCTTCACTTAAACCTTACCTGGACTTGGCACACTGCCCAGCTTTTCCAAAACTACTCACAATAATACCTCAACAACAGTTAAAAATGCTGGTACTCAAGCAAAATCAACAGCCTTTTCAATGACTGCTTTTTAAAAAAAATACAAGGAACTTTCTAACTCAGAAAAGACAATTGCTTGGGAGAAGGAAAGTTTGCTTCTGAGTTAGAAGCCTGTGGAAACAGGATTAGTGGGTGGGATTGGGGTGTGCTCTGCCCATAAATACAGGCTCAGCGCTGTGCCGGTACACTCAGAAGCTTGGACGGCAACCCTCGCGGCTCACGCAAAGCAGGAGGGTGGGGAGCCCAGGTAAGGCAATTGACAAGCATTGCACTTGCTAGATTTGCACTTGCTAAGCTTTGATTGCTGTGCACAGTTGCAGATAATCAAGCGACAAGGTGAAAGAAAGGTTCCCAGGGCAGGAAGCAGGATCTGGAAAGAGTATCACCAATACAGAGGCAGCTTGCAGGGGCCTTTCTTTAGCTAAAAGTAGTGGAAGATCACATTCCTGCTTAGGTTCAATGTGACACTTGCCCCCTCAGGAAACTGGAGGTTTGTGAGTGGGAGGGTGAAATCGAGAGTTTTCAAACCTGTGTTAGGGTTCAGAGAACCCTGGGTAAGTCGCTGCTCCTCTCCCACTGAGTAACGCAAAGGGCTCCTCCACTGTAAAAACTCAGCTCAGACAGACCCCTGGAATTATTGCTAATCAGGAAACTGTACTTAAGTCTTCTACCATTTTTTTAAAGATTGTCAGAAGGGAGAGCTGGGCACTTTCTGAAGGAAGCAAGAACAGAGTCATAGACAGTGCCAGCATGGATATTCATTGTTCAAGACAAGACGGGGGACAGAGCAACAGTAAAATGTACCAGTTTCAGGGGGTCAAAATTGGTACAGGGGTGGGGAGGGTCTGCACATTATCAATGACCCCCATGATGTCTTCAGACAATGGGGCTTTGTGTTTCAAGGTGTTTACAGATGTTTGTAGAGTGGAGTGTGCGCAGAATAGAATGCTTTCATTATAAAAAATGCAGTAGAGTGAATTTCAGAAAGCCATAATCTCAGAGCGGGATGTTTGTACAGCAGTGTTATATTAACCTTCCTTGATGCATCCTGTCATAAAATGCATGGAACACATCAATAGTTCCAGCCTGCAATCTGTACAATTATTGTAAGGAGTTCTCAGAGCCGTTTGCACAGCAACAACTGACAATGGGCTAAATACAGTGCTTGGCCACCAATTTACTTTTATATTTCCAACATACGTAAGTACTGCTAAAAACAATATATAGTCAAATATTTGTTAATAAAGCCAAGGAAGTTAATTGGTACTTCTGAACCAGCTTGTATTCCAGAAATATTACAGTTCTCACATGTAGCACTTCATCCAGCTTTAAATATTAAACAGAACTCATAACACTAAGAAGGCTGCTAGGTATTGCTAGATTATAATATACTTAGGTTGTTGTTGTAAAATTTTAGACGATAAAAATTATTAGCATTCCTGTATCCTTATGAATGTAGAAAAGTATGACATTATGTCACTGCTTTGCCTTATATCTTTTCTGAGCCACTGTGCGTCTATATTCTAAGACTCGGATAGCAACTGGCCAGTTTAATTGAAGGTATCCCTTGGGATTGATAACTAAGCAACATCTTTTTAATCATCTAGTACAGCAAAGGTTCCCATTCAGGCTCATATTTTATGAGGATCTTCCCTCTTCTAAGCACTAAGCCAAGACAATCTACCCTGCTTCCTTTCCAGAGTCTACTTGACTTCATTCAAGACCTATACCAAAACTAGAGATGGACACTGTCATTCTGCATTGCTTTCTGGGCAACTTTAGCATTTGGCTTTCCCAGATTCTAAGTCTGCAGCACTCTGCCGTGTGGCCCATGGGTACCCTTAGTGACATGAAACACAACCTATGTGGCTATCCTTCTCCCATTCACGCAGTGTAACTGTGTCATTTATAGCCCTAGTCACGATTATCTCTGCAGTTTTTCTTAGTAATTGACTTTTAAATAACAGAGAGAGAGAGAGAAAGGGGATTTAACAGAGAAACACCCTGGGTTTTATTCTTTTTCTCTGGGTCATATACAACACAGAATACATCAATGCACTGGAGTAGATGCCATCTCCTGCCTATACAGGCCGAGACAAGGTCAAAAAATGTTCACTTGGTGTCTGTTAGCTCAGAGCTAATACCATTTGAGAAGATGCTCCACTAGGGAGAGGATATGAGTCTCCCACTGAAGTGGAAAAGCTAGCATACTCTAAATGACACAGGAATGCGGCCATATAATTCATATCCATTCTTCAGTGGTAATGTGCCCATTTCAGTGGAATGGTAAGAATATGTATGTTTAGGGTTACTGTTTCTGGCAGAGCAGGTGGGAGTTAGCATTGTGAAATGGCAAAATTCAGAAGTCTTAGCTCTGAGCCTATTCTCAAAACCTTTCTATCTCTTTGAACTTTAAAGTTTTCATCTATATAGTGAGACACTGAAGAGAGGGAATAAGAGGTACCCCCAAACTACCTTCCAGTACTATGGGTTTTTGTTTTTGTTTTTAGTATAACTTTTAAATGTGCATTTCCTTAACAGAACATATATACATTTAACTAGCTAGGTTTTCTTAAAATACACTTATGTACTCTATTGCAAGATAAGCTACAACAAATATTATCTACTGATAGATGAAGCAATAGATGAGGAAGGCATAGATCATGGATGGATAGATACCCATAATAAATATTCCCAGGAAACTCCTGCCCCCTGGAGGCGGTGACTTTCTACTCCTGCCTGGTGTCTTATCTCAACGCCACCTGCTTTCCACTGCTGCGATAGACTCTATAATTATCATTCTTTTCTGTTTATTTCCCATGTAGATTTGCCATGGAGAAATTTTCAGTGTCAGCAATCCTGCTTCTTGTGGCCATCTCTGGTACTCTGGCCAAAGACACCACAGTCAAACCTGGAGCCAAAAAGGACGCAAAGGACTCTCGGATCAAACTACCCCAGACCCTGTCCAGAGGTAGAAGTCGATCTTCTGTTGGCTCCCAATTGCAGCTTCATTCCTAGAGACTCCCTGACTCTTGGTGTCAAGTGTGTACGATGAAGATATTTGGGGATTTTTTTCCCCCTAGATTTAGCAGTTTATAATCAGTTTCTCTGTGGGGGCTTTTGCTCTTTGGTAATGAGTACCTATTATCCGGGTCTTTACCACTACTGTTCAGCAGGTTTGGACCTGAAACTGTGATGGATTTAAATACACCTACTCCTTTCGTTCTAGGTTGGGGCGATCAGCTCATCTGGACTCAGACATACGAAGAAGCTTTATACAGATCCAAGACAAGGTAAGGCCGAGGGTTATGTGGAGCTCCCTCGAGTCTCTCATGAGCGCCATCTAGTGGTGGCTATCAGATGTTCATGGCATCCTACTAAAAGTCCAATGTCCTTGTCTCTCTCACAGCAACAGACCCTTGATGGTCATTCATCACTTGGACGAATGCCCGCACAGTCAAGGTAATTTGTCCTTTCACATTTCTTTTACAGGATTTTATGTCAGGCTATGGTTTGGTTCACTCATCTTTACATTCCTAAAACCTAGCACTGTTGAACAAGAAAGAATATTTTTAAACATTTTTAAAAATTTTTTAACATTCCCATGTTTTGAATTAACATTTTGAGTAAGAAATTCTAAAGTTTGTGTTCAACTCCCTTTATCTTTTTCCATCCACTACATCATCAAATACCATCGAATTCGCCATTAATGTATAACTTCAGGTCAGCTCTGGTTTCACAAACACGCCACCTGCATGGTTGTACAGACTCCCCACATTTGGTGTCATGAACCTATCGCTGTCTCCACTTAATAATCCTAACACAAGACGCCCTACGTTTTCATTTTTCCAATGGTCTCTGTGTAGTAAGTAGCCTGTCTCGCCCAAAGTCAGCCTCCCATCCCCTCAGTGCTACCACCTTAGTCCAAGCCAACATCACACCTTGTCCACAACACCAAAATAGTCACTTACTATCACACAAGTCAGTGCTCTACATGGACGCCAGACTGATGTTGTTCAGCACAAATTAGATCCGGTCACACAGGCACCCCAGGGGCTTCTCATCGCAAGCAAAATTAAAATCCCAGTTTCTAGCCATGGCCTTCAGGGCTGGACCCGATCTGGCCAGTATGTGGTTTCTCTTCCCTGTCACGATCACGTATTCTCCCTCTGTCCAACCTGCCTTCATGCTTCTCATCCTTATTAACCAAGGCTATTATTCTTACTAGTACCCTTACCCCTCTGCCAGCAGTGACTCGTCTCCAATAGTCTTGGCACTCTGCCCCCCAAATGAGCCATTCTGTGAGCTCAGTATTACCTCCTAAAGAAGATCTGCCAAGGCAAACTAACAGTTCCTCAAGACTTGGCTTCACTTTATTTTCCTGCTGTGTATGTATCTACACATGAAATTATTACATGTGCAGTATGCACCAGCTTAGGCTGTGATTCCCACATAAGTGTCTGAAGTCTGGAAACTGAACATGCTATTCCTGGTGTTCCCCCCCCCCCGTGTATAAAAGCGTATCTGGCACAAAGTAGCCGCTCAGTAAATATGGTTCAAACATAATAAAAGGGTGAGTGAGTAAATAAATTAAGGAGTGAATGGAAGAAGCAAAGGCAGTCAACAATACAGAGAAAACATCACAACTCACTTGCTGGAAGGCAAAAGTTGGTCTTGTATTTAAAACACGAATCAACTTACAAGAGAATAGAAAATAAGGGTTCTAATCAAAGCTGAGATAAATTTTCAATAATTTTTTTTCTGGTATTACAGCTTTAAAGAAAGTGTTTGCTGAACATAAAGAAATCCAGAAATTGGCAGAGCAGTTTGTTCTCCTCAACCTGGTCGTAAGTCCTCCTATCGCTCACGTCTCCTCCTGGTTCAATGTCTCATTAACTTCTTCGGTGTGTCTAAGTCACACTGCGTTAACTAGAATCTTCTCCAAGTCCCATCATACAGACGAAAAACCAAAAATATTTTACTTTATTAATAATCTTTTTTTTGGAAAATTTGCACTTCTGCTATTGAGCCCAGGACTTGTCACATGCCAGGGACTCATCTACCACTGAGCCTCATCCTTAGACCTTTGTTCGTAATTGATGTGGCACTCTAGAGTTTTAATGTGGTAATTAATAATCTTATCTGAAAAATACACCTCAGTGGCCAAGATCTCTGTGCTGCCATCGTAACTGGTTTCTGTGTTTTGCAAACCTCTGCCTTTGCGCACCTCCCTACCATCCTGGCTCACTAATCCTTGTCCCTTCTCTTGCTGGGAGCGGGAGCTCTGGCTGTCCTCGCGTCTTGTACTTTAGCTTCCTTCCTACCTGCGACTCACTTTCTCATCACCACCCCTCCTGCTTTAGCGCATGCTCTGTAGCAGTCAGTCTCCTGCCTCATCCAATCACAGCTTCCCAAACTCGTCCTCCTTGAGTTGTGCTGTTCTTTGGGTATCACATCCATTAGCTGCTTGCCTCATGGCATGATCCACACACTGCTCTTTCTTCTCCGTGACACTTGTCTTCTCCTCTGTGTCGTGAACTCTCTGTAGAAGAGATTCCCTGGCAGTACTGGAGGCCCATGGTACAGTCCTAGACACACCATCTTTTCTGATTAGTTTTTTTTTTTTTTAAATTAACATGCAAAGTAATGGGTTCCACTGTGGCACTTTCACCTGCGTTTATTTGCTGCCTCCACCCCACTAGTCTCTTGGCTCACCCCTAAAGCCCTCCTCCTCTTTATATGTTCTGCAGCCCCCTCTCAACACCCCCAACCCTCGCCTAACAACTGTGCTTCTTTCTTGTGGTGCCCTTTCTAATTTAATAGACATACTTTTGTGTTAGCAAATTTCAAAATACCTAAAAAAAAACTAACTACTGTTTTGGGATTTGTTTTGTTTTGTTTTGTTTTATCTCAGTATGAAACAACCGACAAGCACCTTTCTCCTGATGGCCAGTATGTCCCCAGGATTGTGTTTGTGGGTAAGTGGTGGTCCCAGTGACGTAAGACACACTGAAGATGATGCAGTTTCAGCCACATCCTGTCTCCCCACAACATCACACTCCCCATCCATCTCCCCAGCCTCACCTGCCACTTGACGATGAACAAGGTCACGTAGCTCTAGCAAGGGGCAGGACTTTCTGGGTGGGACTTAGTGTTAACTAAGCCTCATAATATACTTTCACCAGAAAGTGTGAAAGATAGTAATCTCCTCAAATGACTTCTTTCCTCCTCTGTTCACTTTAACTCCCATCTTCTGCTCCAAGCACATCTGCAGAGGGGCTGCCAAGTTCTCTTCCTCGCCTGTCAATCAGTTACTCTGCTTTTACAATGCCCTTGTTGGGGGATTACATAATAACATGGCAGAGCTACATGTATTTTTGTCCACCGTAACAGACCCAGTGTGGGCCTGCAATAGGTTCTCAACAAGTATTCGTTGAGTGGATTAATTAATATATGAAGTGTGGCTTTAACCAGTCATACTGACTTAAATGGTAATGAAGCCCACTGCCTCATAGAACTCACAAGGGGGCAACTTGGGTAATTCATCAAAGCTTGCATTTAAAGTAAAAGGCAGAGCAGAGAGAAGCCAGTGATAGGAGAAAAACAAGGGCTGAGCTTGTTTGCAGAGGAGTCTGAGCACCGAGGGCAATCTGAGGTCATCTAGCAGTTCCATGTATGGGGCTTTTCTTAAAACTCTCCTAGAAGTATCTGATATGTCCATCCCTTGCTGCCTTCAGCCTTAGTACAAACCCTGAGGCACTAACTTGCAAAGCTCACCATGCTCGCTTCCTGCTAGAATCTCTGAAGGGTGAAAAATGGGCTGCCCTGGCTGCGTCTCGAGCCAGTGATGCCAGATTCTCTAGTGGTGGGATGCAAGAAGCCACTCTTCTTAAGAGCCTACAGGTTGTCTGAGTGTACCACAGGTGTATAAAGGCTTTGTGTTAATCTAATAGGAAGATTAGATTGTGTCTTAGTATTCAATTGAATGGAGGTATCATCACTGAGTTGTTGAACAAATGAATGTCTGCATCTGCTAATGTTGGTCCTGGTCCAACATTCTGAAGTGACAAAGATGTCCCCTCCAAGATGTGACAGTCTTCAAATAGCCAGCCATTCTCACATGTCACTTCCCCACTTCAAGACATTCATTTCAGGCCCCAATCATCATTCTTCCTGTCTATTTTGGGGATCCAGTTCAGGACCTTGTACATGCTTAGCAAATGCTCTACCGTCCAGCTCCACCTCAGCCCTCAGTCACCCTTTAAGACAAAGTGTCTCATTATCCCTCTCTATAACTATTCCTATATATCTATATTATAATACAGATATGCAGGATATATTATATATACCCTCTTACTGTCCTTCTGGGTGAGGTATACCTTTAAAGTCCCTTTTTCTTCTCATTAATTACATAACTTCAACTTACATAAAAATAGGACAGAATGGGTTTGATTGAGGTTTTTTTTTTCTTGTTTCCTGTCTTTTGCTTTTTTGAGACAAAGTTTCATGTAGTCCAGGCTAGCCTCAAATTCTCTATGTGTCCAAGAAGGTCCTTGAATCCCTGACCCTCCTCCCTTTGGGCTCCAGGCACTGACATTACTCGAATGTATCACCCCACCCAGATTAATAGATGCATTTAAACCTAGAGAAATATGTAGAGAGAGATAAAAGGGGAAATTTGTAAATCTCTATTTTTAAAGTGCAGCTGATTAGCCACAAAATATTAAAAAGTAAAAGTGGAAGACACCATGTGTTTGTCTGGCCCTGTTGTGCTAGGGACTTGCACCCCTTTATTTGTTTATTTATTTATTTATAGAAAGAAAGAGAGCGAACTGGGGATACAGCTCAGTTGGCAGAGTGCTCAGCCAGTATGCACGAAGCCCTGAGTTTGGTTGCCAGACTGTGTAAACTGGGCGTTGTGGCTCAGATCTAAAATTCCAGCACTCAGCAGGCTAAGGCAGGAAAACTGTAATGAATTCAGGGCCAGCCTGAAGTACACAAGTGAGATTCCTGCTAGCCTGGGCTACAGAGTGAGACTCAAATCCAAAACAAACAAGCAAACAAAAATAATAAACTTCTTTAAAAAAAAAAAAAAAGAGAGAGCCAAAAAGACAGAGCCTGGCTCTATCAGAGCTTGGCTAACCTTTTGCCCCTCCCCTGCTCGCCCCTCCCCTGAGCCCCTCCCTTGGCAAATCCCAAGCTTTATTATCCCTCACTCCTCAAACAGCTCCGTGGAGGAGAAATCATAACCAAACACCAGCATGAAATATATCCAGTTACCGAAGCTGTTCTATGCCAAGGGCAACAGAGTCACTTAAAAATCTCACAGTAATTCTGTAGTAAAGAAACTAATATTTTCACAAAGAAAACCCACAGAATATGCACTGACCTATTTTCAGGGCACTTCAGGTAAGATGCCAGGGTTCGAAATCTTTTCCAAAAACATCACTGTGCGGCTGTCGAATGTTCCCTACATTGCTCTAGAATGCAGGAATCCAGAGATGGGAGCAATTCCCTCCCAGGGGCGGGGTAGCAGAACAAACTGGCGGAGCTCCGCACTGCCCGAAGCAGTTTCTTTCACAGAGCATGGAGACGGTGGCTTCAACACACACAATCTAGGCTCCCTAGAAACAAAAGTGTTCCATCCTTGTGCTTTATCTTTTCAGACCCATCCCTGACGGTGAGGGCAGACATCACTGGGAGATACTCAAACCGCCTCTATGCTTATGAACCTTCTGACACAGCTCTGTGTAAGTGTTGCCTCCAGCTTTGAAGTCTGAGATACCCATTGCTATAGTGATGTGGGAGAGGCCCCGACTGAGGTTGGGCAGTATCTCTGCCCAGGGGTGCCAGAGAGTTTGACCCAGACTAATATTTTGCCCGTTAGCAAATCACATGCTTCACTCCATCGCCCGCTTCGTAAACATCTCAGTGAAGGACTGAGATTCAGTTGAGGTATCTCTTCCGCCAGGAGAATCTATCGACACACCACTGCCTGCCCCTCAGGTTTGTTTTCTCCCTGCACACAAATCCTTCTGCCACAGAAGTCCTGCAGAAATTGTCACAACAGACTTGCTTCAAATATCTGCCACATAGAATGGAAAGAGAAATAATCCTGTCCACTTTGCTGTGGTTAAATTCAGGCTCCATTTAAGGACACACCAGCAAAAATGATCTGAAGAGTTGCTAACGCCTCCCTTTCTCAGTTGCTAAACAAGAGAGGGAGGAGGAGAGACCGAGGGAGACAGAAAGAGACTGATTTAAGGCAGACGAGGCCAGTGGGAGGATACGCTGTCACACATAATTAGTTCTTCCTCATAGAAATTGGATTTTGTCCTGGGGCCAGTCCTAGATACTCTTAGTGTCCGCTAGAACTTCCCTGTCTGACCTTAGCCATCACCCATACGCTACCTTGGTTTCGGAGTCACAGTAACCTCATTGCTCAGTATGCACACTGGAGATACGTTCATCACCACAGAACTTTCCCATTGGGCTGTGCTGATTTAGAACAGTAACTACACTGTGGAGGAAAGCCTGGAACAGAACTCCCATGATCCATTAGCAACGTCTCCAGGACAAAGGGCAGCAGGTTGGGAGTATGAGCATCCCTGAGATTCAGGGTCTTTATAAGCTGGAACTCGTTAAGGGCAGGTCTTCTGTATAGATCACCAGGCCTTCCAGGTTTAATAGTTACTTGTAGAAGTGAATAAGCAGCTGCTTGTACCTCCCTCAGATATCTCACTCCACTTCATCAGTTCCTGCTGCTGATAATAATATCTAGAAGTTCGGGCTCTGGAGCAGTAGTTTCATTGCTTGTTAGCTGTGTGGTTTGCGTTTAAAACTCAGCCTCTCTGAGCCTGACCCATGGTTAAGAAACAAAGACAGACAGTTTCAGTATGGGACTGACTCTCCCACTGACAGTCCTCATACTCTGCCACCTTCTACAACTGGCAGCAAGCAGCTGCACACACGTGACAATATTCCTCATGAGCAAGATTTTACATCTGCTTCTTAGCTAGGTATGGTGGTCCACACCTGTAATGCCAGCACTTGAAAGGTAGATCTCTGTGAGTTCAAGGCCATCCTGGTCTCCATAGCAAGTTCCAGACCAGGAACTCTTCCAGAAGGACAGGGTGAGCCTCTGTCCCACGAAATAAGCTAATTCATTAAATTAAAATTACCACATTAGCCACATTAGCTCGTTGTTGACGGAGCCTGTGCAGGTTCTTTGGGGGAGGAGAAACTGCTAAAGAAGAACTGAGAACTCAGAAGTGGTCAACAAGATCCATTTTACTCACCTCTACAAAGAAATAATAAGATTACCAAGTATTCACCCTAAGACTATAGGGCACTCTGTCAAACAATGAATCCAATCCCTAAATGTTAGGTCTAATTCATCATTGTTGTCTGTCTTAGTTAACTGTCTATTGCTACAAAGAGACACATGACCAAAGCAATTTAATATTCATTAGCAGCTTGCTTATAGTTTCAGAGGATGAGTTCCTGACTATCATGGTGGGAGCGAGGCACCAGGCAGACAGGCAGGTATGGTGTTGGAGTGATTGCTGAGAGCTACACTAATATATAAGCAGGAGGTAGGAGAGAGACTGGGCGTGGCTGGCCACGTTCAATAAGGCCACACCTCCTACTCCTTCCCTAACAGTTCTACTAACCAGGGACCACACGTGCAAATATTTGAGTGTATGGGGTACATGCTCATCCAAACGGCAGTGTCATTTCTGAGGGTAACGTGACTGTCCTAACTTTTCACCCATCAGTGCACGACAACATGAAGAAAGCTCTCAAGCTGCTAAAGACAGAATTGTAGAGCCAAACTGTGCACCGCGTCAGGAGACAAGAAGGCAGAAGCACTGTGGACTTGCAGGTGCCATTACAGTTTAATGTTACAACAGAATGTATTTTTTAAACACCCACATGTGGGGGAAAGAATATTATTATCTACTACAGTGAAGCCTGATTTTCTAGAAAATAAAGTCTTGTGAGAACTCCAGCTGAAGAGTGCTGTTTCTATGGGTTTGTCACAGAAAAGCTCGTTGGACCAGCCTGGCATAGCAGCCCAGGGCTGCCATCCCTGTACTGAGTCAGGATCACTGCCCTGAACTGCAGGCAAGCTTGAGGTACAGAGTGAGATACTGTCTCAAAAATGGAGGAAAAAATGTTTTAATTAAAATAGAGAAAGAGGAAGAGAAGGCTACTTGGTTCTGTTTTGTTCAGTAATCAGCAACACTGGACACACACACACACACACACACACACACACAATGCTCATAGAGGAACAAGACAAAGCTAATCCAAGCTACAGAGACAGAAGCTATCGAGGTTGTTGCCATCACCCTGACATACTATAAGGTCTTTCTGATGCAGGCATGAACTTACTCTGTAGAAACATTAAATAGCATATGCTTTAGTGTAAAAGATTATACAGGAAGTGGCCTCCCTCTACACACACACACACACACACACACACACACACACACACACACACACACACACAAAATAGGATCTCATGTGAAAACAACCATTGCCATACTAGCTAGAAACTCGTAAGTACATAATGGATGCAGATTTTTGCCTCAGTTAGTGATCTCTGAGAAAGCCTCTATCTAGCCCATCAGGTGGCTGTCTCCGGAAGTCTCACCGGAAACAGATCATTTACCACAGTCATGTAAACATCACCCGCACTTCTCAGGGCATCTCAGAGAAACCAGGAAGTGCCCTTGTCCAGATACAAATCTCAGAAGCCACAAACCAGGCTTAGAGTGGGCTCAGACAGACTGCTTTATCTACCCGTGACTGATAGGAAAGCAAAGGGCAGCGAGAGCCTGTGGGTGAGGTAGAGGTCAGAGGTCACTGCTGTTTGGAGCCATGAGTAGGCACAGCATCTGGC
>JADRCC010575379.1:0-16694 GCA_019843855.1 Hylomyscus alleni
CCAACAATTCCTAGAGTAAAATGAAAATACAATAGACTAAACTCGATGGAATACAATAAAAACATTCCTAAGAGAGACGTTTATAGTTTAGTGACTATATTAGAAATAAAAGCAGTCTTAAAAGTAGGTAATTTTGTGATATACTTTAAGGTCTTAGAAAAAGAACATGCCAAGTTCCAAATTGGTTCACAGAAAGAAATTGAGACCAGGACAAAACTCCATGAAAAACAAACAAACAAACAACAATAAAACCCCATAGAAAATCAACAGAATACAGTTCTCTGGCAACCCTTAGCCAAGTAACCGAAAGAAAGAAAAGATAGATTAATAAAATCAAGGGACAAGAAGGGAACCATTGAGATGGATACCAATAAAATTTGGAAAAATCATTAGGCCTTACTTCAAAAAGACATAGTCCACTAAATTGGAAAAATCTTAAAAGTTGATGAATTGAAGCATATGGCTAACAAAATTAATCCAAAACGAGTAAATGCAGTCAAATTGAAGCAGTAATTAAAAACTCTCACCTAAAAAAGTTCAGACCTAGGTGAATTCATTGGTGGATTTTACTTGATTTTCAAAGAACTAAAACATAATGCTTCTTAAACTATTCCTTAAAATGGGAAAGAGAGGAACGTGACCAAGCTCTTTATGAAACTAAAAACACTCTTATTCAAAAATCAGACACAGATGCAACAAAAAGAGAAAATTACAAATAAATTTCTCTAATAAATAGAGATGGAATTATTTTTAGCAAAATAGGTAAAGACCAAACTCAAGAATATAATCAGAATATCAGCATCCATTATTCTAATAAAGATGGCTTTATTATAGAGATGCAGGACTAATTCAACACATAAATCAATAAATGCTATAAATTGCATTCAAGGATACAAATACCATAGCCATCTGTCCATATGCAGAAGAGACCTTTGACAAAAATCTAACACCTCACCTTAAGAAAAGTTCTGAAGAAACTGTGAATGGAAGGGATATATCTAAATGTCAGAAAGGCATACCCAACAAACCTTTATCTAATATTATATTAAAGCTGGAAAAATTCCAAACATTTCCAAAAAAAAAAAAAATCAACAAATAAGACTTTCTACTTTCTTCACTCTTACCCAACATAATACTGAGAATATTAGCTAGGGCAAGAAGATGAGGGAAGTCAAGGGACATAACTAGGAATGCAGGAAGTCAAAGCAGCCCTCTATGCAGATGACGTAATTCTATACTCAAGAGGTCCTGACAGCTTTAGCAGAAAACTCTTAGCAGTTCATCAAAGTGTCAGGAAAATTAACATACAGAGAAAAACCTATAAAAGTTGTTCTAATTTGACTTCACTGCTGACAAACACTGTGACCAAAAACAACCTAGGAAGAGAAGGACTTATTTCAATTTACAGGTCACAGTCCATCAATGAAGGAAGCTGGGGCAGGAGCTCAAGCTGAACTGAAGGGGAAGCCATGGAGGCACTGCTTGCTGGTCAACCTACAGCTGATCACTAGTCCCGGCACAAATGTTCAAGAACACATTAGCATAGTGACAGTCTCAAAGGCCAGAACTTTGGTGGCCAGTTTTTGGTAGCTTGTTTTTATTTACATTACTTTTTGTTTAATCCTTTATATTTTGACCCTTGAGGGTCAGTGGCAGAGACAGGACAAACAGTGGAAGACAGCAGAACTGACATTAAGTATGATGAGCAGAAAGAAAAAAAAATGAAGTCAGGTGAAGAGACCTTCAAGGTCCTGAGAGGCACTAATAAGTGCGCTGGGGGTGGGGGTGGGGAGGCAACAAACATGACCAAGGAATACGTAAACTACTTTCTCATCAGAAACCCGGGGGACAGAAGATAGGGATGATGTCTTTACTCATCACTAGACACAGGCTGCGCAGGTGGCTCTGTTGGAGAGGCTTTCTGTGGACACATGAGGGGTAAAGCTCAACGGCAGTTACCATGTAACAGCTAGGTATGGTGACACAGGACAGTTAGTTGACATATGAGAGAGATAACAGTAGATGCTTCACATGCAGACTCTTAACTCAAAGGAGAAAAACAGGGTTACCATGATGTCCTCCTTCCCCCAATTCTGATGAGCAAGGCTAAGAAATTCTGTGTATCTGTTACAAAGTTAGATCCTGGTCCCAAATGAGGAACAACAGTTTAGAAGTGAGCCATAGCTAAAAACCTGACTGAATTCAAAGGGAAAAATTAAGGAATTTCTTTTTAGGAGCGTTACAATATGTGGTAGAAACTTAATAATAGGCTGAGCTTATTTTAATGAGAAAGTAATAAAATCTTTCAAAATAGCAATCTCACAGCAAGACAAATCAACACTTAGTGAATTTTGTAACAGATTCATTTCTCTTTGAGTTTGACTCCCCTCTCTGCTCCCTGAATCTATAAACAAATAAATAAACCTTCAAGAACTACATGTGTATGGTTTTGAAATGGATAATTTAGGAAAATGGTTGTATAGTATAAAAACGTTTCTAACTGAACCACCAATCAAAGAACATCCATGAGATGGACCTAGGCTCCTCTGCACTTAGCTCAGTCTTCATGTGGGTCCCCCAACAACTGGAGGGGAGGCTGTCTCTACAGCTGTTGCCTGTCTATAGACTCTGCTCCCCTAACTGGGCTGCCTTGCCTGCACTCAGTGGAAGAAGATACATCTAGCACTGTAGAGACTTGATGTGCCTGGGGGGGATATCTGGGGAGGCTTCCACCCTCTCAGAGGAGAAGAGAAGGGGGCAAAGAGGGAGGGATTGTGTTAGGAAGGGCAGTGATCAGGATGTAAAGTGAATTAAAAAGGAAACTTTTCTAAGAGTAAAGCCATTAAAAGCATAAGGAACAGAAAGAAAACATAAAAATATATATGGTTTAAAACCCTTAAAATCTTATACAGCAGAAGTTCTCTGCTGGTTGTTGTGGTGGTTTGCATAAAAATGGCTCCCATAGGAATATAAAAAGTGGCACTATTAGGAGGTGTGGCCTTGTTGCAGCAGGTGTGGCTTTAGTGAAGTATGTCACAGGGGTGGGTTTTGAGGTCTGTCTCAAACCATGCCTGGTGTGGGATTTTCTTCCTGCTACCTGTGGATCCAGAATGAAGAGCCTTCAGCACCTTTTTCCAGGCTCATGTCTGCCTGCATGCCCCCCAGGCTTTCAGCCATGACAATAGTGGACTGAAGCTCTGAACTGTAAGCAACCCCCAATTGAATATTTTTATTTATAAAAAGAGTTGCTGTGGTCATGGTGTTGCTTCAAAGCAATAATGCGCTAACTAAGACAGTTGTCATCACTGAGGGTGAACGGTCAGCTCTTAGGAGCTGGCGAAGAAGAGCGAGTACGTGAAGCACACATTGACACAGCTCATACAGAACCAAGCACCACTTCCTGTCTCTGCTACTTTTATCCTAGCTTCTTAAGCATGCTTCTTAGCCTTTGAATCTCTACCATCCAACTGTATAGTGGAATAAATAATAGTTCCCATCTCAGAGCGATTTCGAAAGGTCACTTGAAACACATATATAATTTTGTAGCATGAAGATTCTCTAGAGATGGGGATTCTATTTGCTGTCTAGGTTGGTCTAGAACTTGGCTCAAGTGATCTTCCTGACTCAGCCTCCTATGTAGGTTGGCTAATAGCATTCATTACTCTGCCTGGCTTATAAAAACATTCTTATAAAAATAATTCTTGATATAAAAGTTATTATTAATGTGAAAGAAAAGTAAACATTTGGATATCTTAATTTCCAGATCCTTTCCATGTTACTGATATAAAAAAAACTTAAAAAATTCCTACCAGTTAAGTTGAGACTACTAGAACTATGGGGTAATGTGATGGTAGGCCAGAGCAGATTAAATACATTTAATGTCCATTTGTCTCTATGTGTGCTACTATGGAAGGGAATAGAGACAAAGAATGACCTTGTGAAAGCTGCTAACGGAATAGAATGCTCAGGGGAAAAAGGAAGTAACAAATGGTATTTTCACTCTACCTACTCTTTCAGTACTAATCCAACTTATCTACCTATGTTCCTCTGTTCCTATGTGCACTTCAGTGGGTGAAGCACAGAGGATTTATGTACTTATCTACATCGAAGAAACAACACAGCTCTGATTTTCCTAATCATTGGATGTGGCATTTGTACAGAGTTAAAACTGCAGAGTTTAGACTGAAGAAAAGGCATATTAATAAACAGTCAGACTTGTTTGAAAACAGCACATGCTTTTTAGTCCCTTTGTAACATTCACAGACTTTTGCATTGCTCTGTCTGACACCAGGGGATTCTTTTCAGGTATAACTTGCCAGAGAGAAATACATTTTACCATCTTCTTAGATGTTTAACTCTATTAGATCTAAGAATAGACAAGCTGTCTTCAGTTGTCACTATTATAATGCTGTAGAAATCAAAGAATGAAGAGACTGTAAAGTTCACAGGGCACTGAAATGGGTTGTTCTACCAATCAGAGCAGAATTATAGTGACATATTCACAATTAAGTAGTGTTATATTACTAAATATTGAAGATATCTATTAAATTATGAAATAATATGTACAGCAGTGTAAAAGATATCATTATTCTATAGAAATTCCATATTTAAAGGGTAATCTTGCTTTCACACTTACAGACATTGTCAAACAGGTTAAGCATGTAGTAGGTTTGCGACTGTAATTATGTCTGAGGTATAGCTTTATAAAAACCTCATGCATAGGTTAAGAATTTATCATATAAAAACCTATACATATGGGCTTCAGACCATACTGGGTTCCAGTTTTTCTCCTTAAAAGTATCTAACCAATGTAAATGCTGAGTATCTATAAAAAAAAAAATCAAGAATCTAAAGTAGTAGTTCTATGAATTTTATCTAAATTTCTCTTAGCATTTTTTCCTGTTATTATGATTAAATATCTAGCCATAACTCAGGAGAGAAAGGGTTCATTTGAGTTCATAGTTCCAGGTTACAGTTTATCACAGTAGGTATGTCATGTAAGCAGGAACTAGAGGAAGCTGGTCAGATCACATCATACTCAGAACAGGGAGGAATGAAGGCATGCATGCCTATGCTCAGCCACTTTTATACAGCTCAGGATTCCCCGCTACAATTAATAACAGGTTGTCCCACATCAATTAACAAAATTAAGACAATTCTCCATATGCAAGCTCAGAGACCCAGCTCGTAGATGTTTCTAGATTTTGTCAAGTCAACAGTTAATGCTAATCATCACAATTACCATTTCCGATATCAAACATTCAAAGTAGTTGTCAGAACTACATCTGGCATCTCTGACATCACGATAGATGTCTTATACAACGTTTTGCTATAAAGTAGGTAGAAATTATGGGACTAATTAAGTCTGTTATGGAGATTGGAGGCTACAATCTGCAAAGAATGGAATGGAAAACCTGATGGATTCTACTTGTTTCAAACAGTTTCGCGGCATTAGCAGACTAAGAATGCCTCAGCACCGTACATGCCACATGGCCATGAGTAAAAACCAAATGTTTTAGGAAAACATTATAATAGTATTATTTTTTCTTTGGAGTGATAGAGGGAGACATGTTTAAATTGGTTGTTTTTACTAGAATCACATCAAAACAAAGTTGTCAGTGTAAAGATATAAGAGGATACTGAGAAGCTGTATAAGCATCATTTCCCACCAAATATTCTCAGTGGTTAGAACTCAGGAACAAGAAAAATGAAAATATACAGAGTATGAGTTATAATTTTTTGGTTGTAAGTTGTTTCCTATTGAAATCATCACCAACTTAAGAGATTCTGAATAGTTTTTAGTTCAGTCAGTCAGTTATTCTTTCTCTATGAATAATATTCAAAATTTTGCTCTAGGATGTTATTTGAAAACATTTCTACACTAAATTTGAGCTTGATTATTTTTTGTTTTTGTTTTTGGAGACAGGGTTTCTCTGTGTAGCCCTGGCAGTCTTTGAACTCAGAAAACCGCCTGCCTCTGCCTCCCAAGTGCTAGGATTAAAGGCGTGCACCACCACTGCCCATTGAGATTGATTCTTAAAAGTCAGAAGTTAATTAATGGACTTTTTTCATTTACTTAAAATAATTCATGAAAATTATTTAAGACACACTCTTCTCCAGGATTTCGTCAGGTCAATGGATTGAACTAGAAATCACATTGGTTGAGAAAACCCAGACCCAGAAAGATAAGCAGTACATGTTCTCTCTCATCTGAGCCTCCTAGATCTACATCTTCAGATGTGAGTACACAACCAGGAGGAACTGGAGAAACCAGGAGCATGTTGGGGGTGGGGGAGCAATGGAGGGGAATAGCAGGGTACAAGGGATCTGAAGAGAGTTAGAAAAACCAGGTCTCCAATTAGGGAGGAAGAAGAGAAATAAATACAGGAGGAGGAGTGAGAAGGGTAAAACAACATTAAGGATGTTTGATAAGTCATAAGAAATCATACTATTAACTCCAACCTCGTGGGACTGAATAACTACTAGATTCTTGGACTTTCTGTTCATAGCCAGCCATTGTTGCATTAGCTGGCCTGCGGCCTGCAGGTTATTCTAATAAATCTCCTTTTTATACATAGATTCACTCTATAAGTTCTGTTACTGTAGGGAACCCTGATTAATACAGAGTCTCACCAACATGGTAGATTAATCATGGTCTGAACAAGCTGGGGGCATCTCAGGAAGCTTCAGCTCTACACAAAGAACAAAGCAAATAAGCAATGTGGAGATGCAAGAGTTTTCCTTAGGGACGAGCACACCAACTGTTTACCTGATGCTAAGTGCTGTCTTAAAAACAGACTGAGCAGATTATATTTATGTATTTAGGATCTCTCTCTCTCTCTTTCTTTTTCTCATGTACATATGCAGCATGGGCAAACACTAATCCCTGACATTATTAATGATACTCGGTTATGCTTGCAGACAGTTATTCTTAGCATGGCTGTCCTCTGACTAAAACAGATGTACACACCCACAGTCAAACAGTGCATGGAGCTTGGGGACTCTTATGAAAAAACAGGAGGAAGGACTGCGGGCCCATAAGGGGATAGGAACTCCACAGGGAGACCAACAGTTTTAGACTCTTGGGATTCTCAGAGTCTGAACCAACTAAAGAATATATATAGGCTGGACCTAGGCCTCCCTTCACATTTGTAGCAGAGCTTTGTCTTCATGTGAGTCCTGAACAACTGGAGTAAGGGCTGTCCCAAAAACTTTTGCCTGTATGTGGGATATGTTCTTCTAGCTGGGTTGTCTTGTCTGACCTCAGTGGGAGAGGAAGCACCCAGCCTTGCAGAGACTTGAAGTGTCAGGGTGGGGGGGGATACTCAGGGGCCCCCACTAGGAGCGGGACAATGAGTGGGATGTAAAGTAAGTAAGTAAAAAGTAAAATTGAATTTAAAAAATGAGGACATGAATTTGAAAGAGTGCACAGAGGGGTATAAGGGAGGGCTTAGAGGGAAGGAAGGAAGGGGACTTGGTCTAATTATAATCTTTTTTAAAAAAAGATTTGTTTATTATTATATATAAGTATACTGTAGCTATCTTCAGACACTCCAGAAGAGGGTGTCAGATCTCATTTTGCATGGTTGTGAGCCACCATGTGGTTGCTGGGATTTGAACGAAGGACCTTTGGAGGAGCAGTCAGTGCTCTTACTCGCTGAGCCATCTCACCAGCCCAATTATAATCTTAAAAAATAGTATTTATAAGTAACATTGGTCCAGGCTTGACAGAAACATTAAGAAAATATTTTGTGAGTTTCATAGGTAGTATGTCTAGCATGTTAGATGGAGAAACTACACATGGGTCCAGTGTTGGAGGTATGGCATACAATTCTGAACACAGTGGATAAGGAAGACCTCCAGATGGTGACCGCTAAGTGAAATCAGAAGTTGGTGGTACTGTGAACAAAGAGGAGCATATAAAAGAAGAACATTTTATAGAGGGATGAGGCGCGGTAACTGGGTGCAGGAGGCAGTACTTGATAAACGTAAGGGCAGTGGGGAAAACTGGGAACATGGGAGGTTCCTTTTCATCTTTGTGTATTGGTGGGCCCTACTGTAGCTGGTGTTCTTGACTCTTATTCTAGACCCGTTTGAATACACTGTCTGCCTTTGGATAAGTCACTAACTTCTGACATGGTTTTAAAGAAAGTACTGAATTGTATGATTGAACCAATGACTATCCCATACAATTCATTCAAAGAAAATAAAAGCTCATCAGATTCACTGGACCCATCACTTGATTACGTTTGTCCATATTATACTTATTACAGTATCCTGTATTTCCTTGAAAAATTATGACTAGGGAAAAAAGTGATAAAGTAATACATTTAAAAGTTAATATGTAAGATACTTAAGATTTTCACTGGAGTTTATTACTCTTTATAATAACAACAAAAATAATGATGCTATTTAACATATTTCAACTTAACATATTTCAACTATAAGAATTAAATAATAGTGCCGGGCAGTGGTGGCACACACCTTTAATCCCAGCACTTGGGAGGCAAAGACAGGCGGATTTCTGAGTTCGAGGCCAGCCTGGTCTACAGAATGAGTTCCAGGACAGCCAGGGCTACACAGAGAAGCCCTGTCTCAAAAAACCACACACACACACAAAAAGGATTAAACAAATAAAGATTATCTTTTAACTTAAAAATATCAAATTAAAGGTATCCTTAAATGAGTCACATAACTATACACAGAACATCCCTTACACAATCTCGTTTATGATAGAGTTATTTCCTATCTACTGACAGTACCTGATTTTAAAAACTTTTTTATAAGAGAGAATAAAAATATCCAGATGCTAAATAATATACAAATTAAATACAAAGTTGAAATCTCTATACATTGCTTATCTGAAGTCTCATTCCAAATAAAGAAACAACAAAAAATTTAAATTTGTTAGATTGTTACTAAATAATCTATCTATAATCAAGGGGAATTTGAGTGTTCTAAGTGCAGTTTTGATATAATAATTTCTCGTTGACCATGGTTAACCTAAAATTACAATAACATTTTTATTAAGCATTATAAGAATTTCATAAGGTTATCTTATAGTGGCATTTTTCTAAAATTATAAAATTATATAACGTTTTCCAATGGATTTGTCCATATAACTGAAGATAGAATCAGTTTTATACAAACCAAGAAATTCTGTGACAAAAATTCTCACAACTATTTTGTTAAATTAACTTTACTAAGTAATAAATCATTATTTTATTTTCTTCTTTATCATTCTACAACTTGTTCACTACTAATTTAACTACACAGCATATAAGAGAAAAGAGGGAAAACAGGAATGAGATAACCCACTATATAATCATTTCTAGGCAGGGTTGTGTTTTGAATATGTTGAGTGAGAGAACATTAAGAGACAAAAACAATCTTACCAAAGTCTGCAAACGCTGATTGTCCAACCACCATCAGATTTTTAGGTTTTTCAAAGACACTACGGATAGAGAAGTTTCCACCCTGTTAAAGCCAAAATAGTCTGAATTAGGCCACCATGACATAGTCATCCATCAAGTGGAAAGCTTAGAAGAATAATTTAGCCCTTTGTTACTCATTCTAAGAGCATCTCAACCTCCGTCCCACTTCTATAACCAAAGAAACCAGCAAGTTCAAGACAGTGCAGTGTAACATGCTTGTTCTCCAGAATGTCCCACAATGCTTGTCATTCTTGTACTCTAGCTCCTCATCTCTAATCAGTTCTGTGAATGACTCTTCTAAATCATGTGGTTCTTCCTACCCCCATATTAGTTATTTTCCTCATACTTTCTACTTGTGTGGTAAGTCACTCGAACAAAGTACAGGTTACCATCACATAGTCATATTAACTCTCCCCTCTTACAGCTGCCTCTCTTCATCCACTCCCAATATTTACTTTAAGTAATTCATCTTTTCCCTAGGTTACTATGACTCCTACTCATGCTACCATACCACTTCCAGGTTTTCTTTAATCAAACTATCGGGCCGGGTGGTGGTACATGCCTTTAATCCCAGCACTTGGGAAGCTGAGGCAGGTGGATTTCTGAGTTCAAGGCCAACCTGGTCTACAGAGTGAGTTCCAGGACAGCCAGGGCTACACAGAGAAACCCTGACTCGAAAAACAAAACAAAACAAAACAAAACAAAACAAAACAAAATTATACTATCTGATATGGGGTATCAGTAACGGGGGTAACAAAGCTCTCTACTCATCTGCCTATCAGCCTGAAATCATTTGACAGCTTCTTAATAGAATATTAAAGATCAAATTAGTTTAGAAGTCAGACCATACTAATCTTGTCTTTAGTAGTTTTTCTATTCTTTTTTTTTTTAAGATTTATTTTTATTTATTTTATGTGTGTGAGTATACTGTTGCTCTCTTCAGAAAGACCAGAAGAGGGTATCAGATCCTATTAAAGTTGGTTGGTAAGCCACCACGTGGTTGCTGGGAATTGAACTCAGAACCTTTCTGGAAGAGCAGTCAGTGTTCTTAACGGCTGAACCATCTCTTCAGTTTTTATAATCTTACTTTCCAACATTTCTTTCATCATCTGGATCAAATTGGCTCTCTTCCAATCTGAGTGCATTTTGTGATTTTTGTACACTTCACTTCTTGATTGTCTCTTCCTCTCTGTCTTCCCCTGGTTAAAACCCTACTAGCCATTTCAAATGTCAAATCTTTCTCCAAGCCTTCCCTGACAATCCTGGGAAGAGCAGAGAACAACTGTTCCCATGTTTTGGTCTCTGTAATGTAGGGTTTATAACTCTCATCACCTTTCCTGGTGACGCATCACTGGCATATCAGTCTTGGCCATCCTCTTGGCCCATACATCTGATTTCCCAGAACTTGATCACTGAGCTGAGCATGCATAATATCCCAGAAAAGATCTGTTGGAGCTCTGAAATCCTACTAGTTAATGTGGTCTTAAACATTTAAGATTCTACTTGGTCAATTGATATATTGATGCAAAGTATTTGACCAGTCTTTCACTGAAAATGGTCAGCTATTTTGAGAATACTGCTGTCTGATTAAATTAGTTTTCAATATATATATATATTTCCCTTCATTTACATTAATGATATACCCAGTGTTACTGTGAGGAATGACACAAAATCTCTCTTTGATATAACTTCTGTTAGGCTCTTTTAAGAACTCTGCTTAGCCCAAACTTGGCCTTTCATTTCCTCTCTTATAGAACTACAAAGCTGTAACTAAATGACGGTAGTCAGAATGCCTCACCTTCAGTTAATCACTAGCTCTGGCCTGTCCTGAGCTAAAATCCTGTGAGGTGAGTTCAAACAGAGATCATTTTTCCTCTTAGTTAACTTCTTCTGTTTCCTAACAATAAAAATTTCACTTTGTTGTTGCTGTATTTATAGTTGAGCCCCAACTCTCATCTCTATATCAAAGCTCTACTGTAAACAGTCTCCCTAAATCAAACCCACCTTACCATCTTTAGCAAGTGCTTAATGAAAGAAAAATTTGTTTTGTTTTTGAACAACATTTTAACTTTTACTTTTATTTTGTTTGTATGTGTATTCTGCCTGCATGTATCTCTATGTATCATATGCATGCAGGGCTTTTGGAGGCCAGAAGGCAGCACTGGATCCCTTAGGACTAGACTTGTGAGCCATCATGTGGGTACTGAGACTTGAACTCAAACCCAGGGTCCTTGGAAGAGCAGCTAGTGTTGTCAACTATGGAATGATCTCTCTAGCCCCCTGGTTATTTTGTTGTGTTATGCTTGACTTTTGCTTGAGGCAGGGTCTCATTATATAGTATTGGCTGGTCTGGAATGTGCCATGTAGAGCAGGCTGGTCCCAACTAAGAGACATCTGTGTACCTCAACTTCTCAAGTGCTAGGATTAAAGCCACGTGTCACCATGCCTGGGCTTTTTACCCAAGTGTTTGAAAAACGTTTACTTCAGTGGTTACTCACTGACCCTGCCAGTTCATTGAAACAACTTAGTTTCAGTTAATAAAAAAGATCTATTTTCTTCAAAAAACTGTTTTCTTTCAAAGGAAAAAACTGTTAAAGTAAAAAGATCTCAATCAAGAATCTGTATGCTTCAGGACATTGTGATGCTATGCTTCATTACCTGCAAATACGGCTCGGCTGAGAGGGGTTCTACCCATGCAGAGGTTCTTCATAATCTCATTTACACATTCTACTTATTTGTATTGAGGCTTGCTCCTCCCATCCCCAAGAGAAGCCAAGTAAATAGGTATTTTGGGATAGTCTAAGCTCAAGATTTACTTGAGGTAGGAATGAAAGGCCATCTCCAAATAAGTGTTCTCTAGCAGTGGGAAACTTTGTGTCAAATATAAAAAAATATATTAAGATTTATTATCACCAGAAACGAAAATACAGCCATGTTTTTAAAAACAGGACACTGAACAAGATTACTTTTTGTACTTCACCATCTTCCTCCTTTCCTTGATGCATTAAAAAGCACGGCTATCGTTCAGAAGCGTTCAGAGGCTTTGGTCTGATTTAACCAGACCCTTGGTTTCCTGAGTCATCACCAACATCCCTGCCTGTTAGAAGAGAACTTCCCAGCAATCGTGTTGTACTTGTTTGTGCTGTACATTTCTTAGAACCAATTACTTACTACAATTTTTATAGAATCTATAAGGGCCTCCTTCTTATAAAGTCTAAATTTTTATAGAATTTTTATAAAATCTAGATTTTTATAAAATCTAAAGGGCTTTAGTTTGGACTGTATAAAAGAATCAGATAATCAGGAGTAATTAGGTGGGAAATCAAAAGATCTAAAAATAAACTGTAGTACCTAATCTGCTTCCTTCTCACACATTCTACTAAGTAGAATATCAGCTCATTTTCCACGAGGACAGACACTTTCATGCTTGACTAATATGTGAAAAAGGTCCCTGGCTTGGTCACTTCTACTAGTCTAGAATTCTGTTTTACATTATGCAGCCAGAAATTGAGCTTTGATATTTCTGGCAGTTTGTTCTTCACTAATTTATCTTTTATGTTACATATATCAAGCTAAAAATCAAATCATGATCTGCCTTGAAATTCTTTTACTAACTCTTAAAAAAGGAGAAAACACTTATGGGGAAAGGCCCCTTAATCAGTCAATCTGGCAGTAAATTTAGTATCAGTTGACATTAATTATTCCCTTAAAATTAGCTTTGTTTTTGACACTTTCATAAATGTATAAATTATATTTTGATTATACACACAACTTCTCTTGCCTCTCCCAATTATTTATTTTTTTATGTGTGTAATTATGTAGGCCTAAAGTTGAGAAAAAATTACTTTTCAAAAAAAGTTCATGAATCACCAAGCTGAAAAATTAAATGTCAGTATCCTCTATCAATGGCTGACAGCCCAGCAGGGGTCGGGTTAACATCTCCATTAGAGCAGGCTTATTGCTTTAATTGGCAGTCATGCCTAAAAGCCTGCAGAGGGCCTGCTGCTTACCAACCACCTTCTTCAGCATTCCACTGTGGGCACAGCAATGCAACCATGGTTCTTAGTGTTCATCTGTTTATTACTGAAACCAACGGAGTGATCACATAATCTTATTTTATAAATTGTGTGCCCTTATGGGGAATTTAAAAATTCTTCAGAGAGTTGGGCGTGGTGGCGCACGCCTTTAATCCCAGCACTTGGGAGGCAGAGGCAGGAGGATTTCTGAGTTCGAGGCGAGCCTGGTCTACAGAGTGAGTTCCAGGACAGCCAGGGATAAGCAGAGAAACCCTGTCTCGAAAAAAAAAAATTCTTCAGAGAAATGATTTCTTACCAAATTTTCCCATATCTCAAACTGGAAGGTATTAGAGGCAGACAATGTCGTGAGGAATAAATCTACAAGGAAAACAACCAGGGATGTAAAATTTTGCAGTCGCACTGATATACACACTTAGAAACAGAAAGAATAAAATATACAATGATTATTAAAGTAATTCTACCTAAACATAAGTTATGTCTGATTACATTTTAACAAGTTTGTGGGCGGTGGTGGCGCACGCCTTAAATCCCAGCACTTGGGAGGCAGAGGCAGGCGGATTTCTGAGTTCGAGGCCAGCCTGGTCTATAGAGTGAGTTCTAGGACAGCCAAGGCTATAGAGAGAAACCCTGTCTCAAAAAAAAAAAAAACCCAAAAAACAAAAAAAACAAAAAAACAAGTTTGATCAAATTTTTAAAAAGCAGATGACCCTGAATTAGAACGATTAAGGAAAACCTGCTTCTCATTGTTAAGGGTATATTCGTGATGAGACCCTCAAAAGAACCTTGCATTTTCAGAAACAACTGTTCCCAGCATTTTCTTCTGTGTTACTTTTTTTTTTTTTTTTTTTTTTTTTTTTTTTGTAATGATGAGAATGGAGCCCAGGTCCTCACATGTCAGTCAAACAGTTTCTTACCTACATGTCTCGTCTAAAGATTTATTTATTTATTTTATGCAGGTGAGTACAGTGTAGCTGTACAGATGGCCGTGAACCTTCATGTGGTTGTTGGGAATTGGCCTCCCTCCGGTCAGCCCCACTTTGGTCACTCTGCTCACTCAGTCCTTGCTTGTTCTGGCCCAAAGATGTTTTTATTACTATACATAACTACACTGTAGCTGACTTCAGACGCACCAGAAGAGGGAGTCAGACCTCATTACGGGTGGTTGTGAGCCACCATGTGGTTGCTGGGATCTGAACTCAGGGCCTTCGGGAAAGCAGTCAGTGTCCTTACCCACTGAGCCATCTCACTAGCTCCTTGTCCTATCTTTTAAAATTATACCTGCCCCTAGAGGCACTGCAGGTGTGGCTGCTTTGTCACAAGTGCATCATTGGGGGCAGAGGAGAGAGGCTGTCTACACTCAGTGTTCTGACCTATGGACCTCTGAATGATTAGAAGCCTAACTCAGGGCCACAATGCAGAAGCAGGGCATAGTCCTCCAGAGATCACTCCAGATGATCCAGATACTCAGAGACCCAGGGGCCATTAAGAAGACTAAGTGGTAGAGATGTGGGAGAGAACAAAACAGAAGGATGTGGACATGGTGAAAAGAGACAGAAGTGTAGGGTAGTGAGGAACAGCCTGATGTGAGTAGCCAGTGATGCCACCTGGGACCATGGTGGGATTCAGACCTGTGCTGACACTGGGCCATATCTGGGTCTGTGGTCCAGAGGCAGCATGGCTGTTATTACCAAAGGTCAGGTGATGTCCCTGGTCTGGGCTGCTTCCCTAGGACATGTTGATGTCTGAGGGCTGGACAGAACTGGTCCCACTCCTCACCTGGGCATTCTGGGAAAGCTGTCCTTGAGGGCATTAGAGCAGGACAGCTGCTGCTGCCCTAGCCAGCTGGAAAGCAGGCTCCACCACTTGCCCCTCTCTCTTGCCCTTGCCACCTTACAGCAGACCAGAAAGCTGTCCCTGAGGGCACCAGAGAGAGCTGGCCCCACCCCTCACCAGGATGAGCACCTATTTAAAGGATAGAATTTATTATTTGTATAATACCAGTTTTTACTTAGTGAATATTAAAGGTCTGATGCTTAAGAGGTAACTCTTGGAATGTTAAAGTGGTTTCATTTGCATATGCTTTAAAATGGCAATTATGTACTATGACATGAAATAATGAATATTTTAAAGAAATGCTTTTCCCAACATGATGCCTAGGAAACTAACATTCACATTTTATTATTTTGTGTCAAGTTTTATACAAGTATATAAAGGGAGTATATGTAATTATTATAGCTGTGTTAAAAATGCTGAGTAATTTGTTCACTTTTATAATTAGTTGCACTCAGACTCCTAACTCCAGTTAGAATAATTTTATGTCCTCATAGCAAATACTTCAGCATCCAACTATCAGACTGAAGACACTTTGCCTCTGGACAGAGAATTACAGTGTTAGATGAAGGCGACTGACAGCTCTACTGTCACAAGTTTACTCTGGGTGGTGCATTACTTTCATATTGATCTGGCAATGTCTGGGATTTGGGTGATGATGTACGTACCAGCACTCTCCTTTCATTCAGCTACGTATCCTTCACACTGCACTTAGGACAATTAACAAACACGCAGAGTTGACCTCCTTTATGTATTTCTTTCTTTCTTATTTTTTATTCAGACTGTAGAACACTCCTCACCTCCATGGGAAAGCCTTATTACATGTTTGCTTACCCTCCCCTACTGCTCACACAGGCATACTCTAACAGAGTAGTTTCCATCAGGTTTCCATACTGCCCCCATCTATACTTGCCCTTGTGCTGCCTAGTTTTATCCCACCTTGACACAGGTTATAGTCACCTGAGAGGAGGGAAATCTCAACTGAGAAATACTTTCATAAGATTGGGATGTAGGCAAGCCTGTAGAACATTTTCTTAATTAATGATTGATGTAGGAGCATCCAGTCTATTGTGGATAGTACCTTTCTGGGCTGGTGGTCCTGGTGCTGTAAGAAAGCAGGCTGAGCAAGCCATGAAGAGCAGGCCCATAACAAGCACTGCTCCATGGCCTCTGCATCAGTTTTCCCCCAGGTTCTTGCCCACTAGTTCCTAGTGGCTTCCCTCAGTGGACAGCATCTCAGTATACTTAGGCCAGACAAACCCTTTCCTCTCCAAGTTGCTTGTGGCTATGATGTTTCATCATAGCAATCATAGCCCTCTCTAAGACACTCTTCTACTTCAGAACCACCGCGTACATGAATTCTCCCAAACAGGCTCAAATGTCTCCCTTTTTT
>JADRCC010575380.1:0-36141 GCA_019843855.1 Hylomyscus alleni
GATGGTGATTACAAACTGTGTACGGGATTTTGTTTGTGCTTTCCTTTGTGGCTGGAACCAGGATCTGACCTGCAGGCTTCCAAAATTCGCCGATTTCGTTCCTTTACCGATTTTTTTCCTTTACCTATGTCTTTGGCTTAGCGATTTCTTTCGTTTACCCATTTCTTTGCCATACGGATTTCTTTGCCATAGAGATTTCTGTGGTATACCGAGTTGTGTGGTAGAGCAATTTCTTTGGTTTATCGATTTTTTTTTTTTTTTTGGCCTAGCGACTTCTTTAATATAGCGATTTCCTTGGTTTAGCACTTTCTTTGGCATAGAGATTTCTTTGGTGAGGCGGTTTCTTTGGTGGAATGATTTCTTCCTTTACCGATTTCTTTGGCCATTTAAGGATTTCGTTGGTTGTGTAAGGATTTCTTTGGCGTAGCGATTTTTTTTGGCTTAGAGATTTCGTTGGTGTAGCGATTTCTTTGGTAAAGCGACTTCTTGATGTACCGATTTATTCCCTGGGGCGATTTCTTTGATGTAGCAATTTCTTTGATATAGCGACTTCTTGTAGTGATTTTTTTTTTTTTTGGTGTAGCGATTTCTTTGGTATAGCAATTTCTTTGTTTTGTTTTGTTTTGCTTTGCTTTTCGAAACAAGGTCTCTCTGTGTAGCCCTGGGTGTTCTGGAACTCACTCTGTAGTCCAAGCTGGCCTGGAACTCAGAAATCTGCCTGCCTCTGCCTCCCAAGTGCTGGGATTAAAGGTGTGCTCCACCACTGCCCAGCTCTAGCGATTTCTTGATGTACTGATTTCTTTGGTGGAGCGATTTATTTGGTGGTGCGATTTCTTTGGTATAGCGATTTCTTAGGCGTGGCGATTTTTTTGGTGTAGCGATTTCTTGATGTAGCAATTTCTTTGGTAGAGCGATTTCGTTGGTATAGCGATTTCTTCATGGAGTGATTTCTTTGGTGGAACGATTTCTTTTGTTTACCGTTTTCTTTCCTTTACCGATTTCTTTCGTTTACGGATTTCATTCGGAGGTCTGTCGGACAAAGGGATGTTTTCAGCTAAAAAAAAAAAAAAATCCCAATTCACTTGACCCCGCCCTCCTCCAAGACTACAAATAGCCAGCCCTCAGAGCCTGCAGAAAACTCCTCTGCCTGCACCTGTGCACACGCTGCAGTTCTCCTGGGGTAAGTGCTGTTCAAGGGATGGAGTCGACTTTCTGGTTCATGCGAGTGAAGCAGGTCTGGGATTCCGTCCCTCCTCAGGTGCAAGAGGCCCAGTCTCCTCTGCTCCCCAGCTTCTCGGAAGACCGTGGTCCCTGGCCTCTTCCTTTTTATCCAGTCCTAGGCGTGTTCCCATCAGAGAGCCGTGACTATCAGGAACAACCGCTTCCAATTCGTTTTGGTGACTTCGTGGGAATCTACCCCAGGACTGACCCTTGCGGGATCCAGAGCATCTTGGAGTCCAGCATTCCTGACTCCGTGACCGCTGTCTACAAGGAACAGCCAGAGAAAACCACGACTCCGGGAACCCGGGAGGACTCTGCAGAAGAACCATTCACAGTGGCCATGCAGCCCTCATCCTGTTCCAGCACACCTCACCATGGCTACTACGCAAAGGACACTGGGACCTGTGGGGGGAGCTGCTCTAGAGAGTGTCAGCAAGCAGCCACCAGAGACTGGAGAAGTAAACTCCGGACTTTGGCGGGATTTCTGGAGCGCATTCTTTGTCAGCTAAGCTGCATGCTCTGTGACTGCTGTCCGCTGGCCTTTGGTAGGTTGGAGCCTTAGAGAGCAGCAGGCTCCTTTCTGGCGATTTAGAGCGAGGTCTGTGCCAAAGAAGATCTGTGTCTAAACCTGTTTCCATTCCCAGCAGCCAGCTATCTTCACTGCAGCCCCCTGCTTCCACAATAAATGCACACAGAGATTTGTCTTCGATGGATCGTGTCATTTTTAAAATTGTTTAATAGGTGATTTAAAGGGGTTCTGGGTACTGCCTGTCCGTTTTCCAAGGCACTGATTGCAGCTGGCATCGCCTATTTTTAGGATAATAGAAAAGCCAGGTAGAGGACAACCACGTTTCAACCTGCAGTTGGAAGGCAGATCTGGGTTTAGGCTTTCGGGATTCAGGAAAGACTTTGTTCAGGATGCTAAGGCTATGTTCTGCCTGCTAGCCTCTGCATAGCCATCTTTTCTGAGGTGGCTTCCTGCTTTTCCTCTGGCGTGCACTTGTCCAGTGACCAAGCAGTCAAAGATAGGGCTTGATGGCGCCTCGCTGGCACCGTGCGGTTCGAGCCCAGCCTTACGGTCCTGGACAAGTCCGTGATTAGTGCGTCTGTCCGATTTTCCACATTGGTAGGGGGCTTTCCTGGAGCAGAAGCCAAGGAAGGGATCCTAGCCAGAAGGGAAAAGGGTCCACTTGCAGACTGCCAATTTTGCTTGGGAGCTGCAGGCACTGACGGCTTCTTTACACCAGAGGGCGCAACGGAGCTGATGTTAGGACTGGAGATGCAACTGGAGGTTGCAGGCTTTTAGCTTTGTTTTCTAGGCCTATTGGCCTCTGGAGAATTCTAAAAGCTGAAAAATCCTCCCAGTCTTTTCCACAGCGGATTTGTATCTCCCCAGCCCCTGGCACTTCCAGTCTCTGAGAGGGTAAGTGCTTTCGCTCTCTCTCTGATGAAGCAATAATATCCCATCCAGTGGTGGCAAACTGGCCATGCACAGTGGCCTTGCAGCCCTTGTCCTGTTCCAGTGCACCTCACCATGGGAACAATGCAAATGATACTGAGACTTGTGGGGGGAGCTACTCCAGAGAGTGTCAGCAAGCAGCCACCAGAGACTGGAGAAATAGACTCCGGACTTTTTCGGGATTCTTGGAGTTCATTTCTAGTAGACTAAGCTGTCCACTCTGTGGCTGCTGCCTGCTGGACAGTGGCAGCAGGGAGCCTTAGAGACTAGCAGATGCCTTTCTGGCATTTTAGAGCGAGGCCTGAACCAAAGAGGATCTGTCTACCCAATCCTCTCCAATCAGGGCAATGGGCTATCTTCAGTTCAGCCTCTCTGTTTCCAATAGGGGGTCCCTATTTGAAAACGAGAAAAGAGTGTATTTGAGAAGGTTTGGAGGGAGGAAAGGCATGGGGAGAAATGATGTACTAATGTTAAACTGAGAATCACAAGGATAAAGACCAGTTCTATAATTATCCACTTAAATCGTCCTTTGTTTAATCTTCGACAGGAGGATAGACACTGGCCAAGTCTACACTGTAGGATTCCCAGAAAATGGCCACAGCTATACTGGCCAGGTGCCTATAAAGCAAACCCTGAAGGTTATGTTCTTTTTGCTTTTGTCAGCGCAAGCATGTATTCTGACAATTTTGTGATATTCCTTGGCTCCCAATTGCTCGGAAACCTTTCCCTTCAGACCTTCATTGGGGAAACGTTCCCCTTAAAGTTTTAATTCTTACACTTTTAGGTCACCAGACTCTCTGATATCTCAAAGGTGTGAGATATGAATCTTTTAACTGCATTTGCATTTACTTGAATTTTGCCCAGCAATACATATTTTTATAAAATTTGATGCAATCTTGATAGGTAATTAGATATGGGCCTTTCTATGAGAACTTGACCAGTTTTCTGGTTTCCATCGAACTTGAGCTTTCAGTTGACATAGGGTCCATGTAAAGGAGGGTATCATTTTAAGAGATTTAAAGGACACATTTTGAAGTCTCACATTTGTTTTTTTTTTTTGTTTTTGTTTTTGTTTTTTCAAGACAGAGTTTCTCTGTATACCCCTGGTTGTCCTGGAACTCACCCTGTAGACTAGGCTGGCCTCGAACTCAGAGATCCATCTGCTTCTGCCTCCCAAGGGCTGCGATTAAACGCATGCACCACCACCGCCCGGCCGAAGTCTCATATTTGTTAAACATACTACTTTATGACAGAAACGAGGATGGCTACTCCTGAGCCTTCTTGGCCTTAGCAAATGTGTGGCTCATAAAAGACAAATGGTTCTGTTCTGTGCCTCTGAGTTGTGTTAATCGTGGTCAGTCTAATCTGAAGGCTCCTGCCTTCCTGGCAGAGCTAATTTAACATCTTTTGGGATGAAACCTGGGAATAAATCATGGATTTTGTGTTAGGTTTTGCCCATATTCAAGACCCCAGACTCTGATTCCACACAGACCAAGGGAGGGACTGATTGGTGAACAGGTGTGTGTCTCTCTTGGGTAGGTTCAAATGCTGTGATATGGGGTAATAACACACCATGACCACTATCAACCAGGGAGGAAGAATTTATGTCATCTCACAATTGTAGTCATTCATGAAGAAAGAGCAGGTCAGGAAGTCAAGGCAGGAACCTGAAGACCAATCCTGAGCCAGGCCATAAAGGATGCTATTACTGCCTTCCTTCTCATGGCTTGCTCAGCCCACTTTCCTGTAAAACTCGGGACAACCTACTGAGAGAGGGCACTGGCTCCTTTTATGCCAAGCTAAGTCCACCTACATCCAGCATTAATCTAGAAATGACCTACTGACTTGCTTATCTGACAGAGGCATTTGCTCAATCTAAATTACCTCGTGTCAAGTTGGGGTGGGGTAGATACAATCTTACCAGCAGAATTCTCTGTAGCTGCTCTGGTGGGCTGTGCACCAGACAAAGCATATCTCAGTTGCAGCTGCCTAGAGCTGATTTGCAGCTCTCTTTGCACGAGCACCTGCTGCCTTCTCCTCCTCCTCTTCTTCCTCCTCCTCCTTTTTCATCTTCTTCCTCTTCCCCTTCCTCCTCTTCCTCCTCTACCTCCACTGCTGCTTCTGTATTCACCCCCATTTTGTTTTGTCTTTCCAGAGAGGGTTTCTCTGTGTTGCTCTTGCTGTCCTGGAATTCACTCTGTAGACCAGGCTGGTGTTGAACTCACAGAGATCCTCCTGCCTCTATCTCTCAAGTGTTGGCATTAAAGGTGTGGGCCCAATGCCCAGCTGGCTTTATTACTTTACATTTTTAAGAGTTATTTATGTGTATGACTGTTCTGTGTATCTGTTTATAGGTATGTGGGGGTTAGGATCTTCACCTAGGTCTTCTACAAAAATACTCTACAACAATACTCTAACCATTGATGCCATCCCTCGAGCCCTCAACAGAGGTTTCCTTTTTTATGTGTATGAGTATTTTGCTTAGATGTATGTCTTTGCCTTGTCAGTTTCTCTCCCTAGCCTTGGCTGTCCTAGTACTTGCTCTACAGGGCAGACTGGCCTCAAACACAGAGATGCATCTGCCTCAGCCTTTGGAGTGAAGAGAGTAAAGGTGTGTACTACCTTGCCCAGGCTAGCTTGTTGCAGTAGGTTTTCAGTAAATTCACCTGTTGTTTTTCTTGTTTTCCCCTCAAGAATTGAAGGGAACCAGTCCTCTCTTCTAACAAAGCTAATTCCACATTCAGAAGCCACTGAAAGTCCAGTCTGCCATCACAGCATATATTTTTACAAGGAGCAAAATTATTTTCTTTGTTCTTCTGGTTTTCTGAAATTTCACCATCCATGGTGCCAAAATGGTGTTGTCTTCTCCTTCAAGACTCTAGCAGCTGAGAGCAGTAGAGTTCCCCTCAGATAGCCCACTGCCTACCTCTACCTCCTGTAGCATAAGGGTAGTACCACACCAATCTGACAGTGTCTCACAGCCTACAGGGTTTGCCAGAGCCCACCTTTCCACTGTGGCAGATCATCCTAGGTGAACACCCAGCCTTTCCTAAGAAGCCCTTCCCTTGGTGGAGCCCAACCCAAACCCTCCCTTTCTAAAGCAGCAGCAGAGCAGGAACCATTTTCTCTCCAGCAGTATTAACCCATGGCCAGCAGCTGTATTTTTCTTGAGAATGAAGATGTCCAATTCTCAGCTCAAAAATGGATAGTTTCACTTTGGCAGTGTCAGAGAAACAGGCCCACTCTCTTGGGAGTCTCTAAGGCAGATTCTGCTGGGCTATTGTGTTTCTGTCCCTTTTGGTGTTTGCACAAACACTCAAACGAATGTCTTTAAGTTGCTCCATGAGTTTACTAGGAGTTTTCCTGCTATCCAGAACAGACTGAGAAAGGATGGTGATTTCAAAAAACTTATGTAGTTGCTTTCTTCTGTGTTTTTGTTTGCATCTGCTGGAATCATGTTCCTGTATGCAGACAGCCTTGGGCTTCCTAGAGAACTCGCAGACTGTACTGCTTCAGCCTAAGCTAACCATGCAGGACCTGGCTGTTCCCCTGTGTAAGTGTGCACAAGGTTTGCTCAGGTCCACGCACCGATTTCTTTTTCTTTCTGGTAATCATGTCCAGTCAACAAAGGCACCTTTTCTGCCCAGCGAGTTTCCCAAGGCTTCGGACCCTTCCCCCTGGAAAATTAGTACTCTGTGTTGGTACCAAATCTCTGTCCTCAGGACAGCATTCCTTTCTTTGCATTCCTTTCTTTGTAACTGGAGACAGTACTGTCCAGGGCACTAAAGCCACACAGTCTGGGCTCGCCCTCTCCCGCGAGCCTTCCTTGCTCCAGTAAGCGGGAGGCTAAGGCTGCAGCGTGCACTCGTTCTGTGGGAAAGAGGCTGACCACAGAGGCCTTCTTCCTTGCATAGCCCGGTTTTTGGCAAGCCTTGAGATACTGGACAAATCCAGGCTTGTTGCCCGGCCTGCTAGTCCTGACAGGTGGGCGGGCACAGCGGGAGCGCAGGCCAATGAAAACGTCGGAGCCAGAAGGAAACCCATTTGGAGCGGCTCCGCAGCTCCGCCTCCCAGCATCAGGTCGCTGGCTTGTCCCCTTCCCGCCTCCCAGAGTCTGTCCTCAGCTCTAGGCCTTTAGGAGATTCCCGATTATCAAGGCACCCTCACTGGCATCTCCTGAGCCCGGATCTCAAGAGGCGCCGACTTGTCAGGCGAACCAAGTTCTGTTCTGATGCCTGCAGACCGGACTGACATTGGACAGTGATTTCAAATAGCGTTCCTGATTTTATTCATCGGCACTTACTTTTTTGTTGGAAATCGTGCTCCTCCAGGCACACTGCAGTGGGATTCCGCGAGAGCACCAGGATCCGCTGTCAGCCTCACCCACAGAATACCAGCTGGAGGCTGGAGCAAGTGCGCTTGAGGTGTGGTCAGAACGCTGCGCTTTTGGTTTGCTTTTGTGTCCTCTCTCCTCTCACCTCCGTTTCTAAACGCTGATAATGCATCCGACTTCTTTTTTTTTTTCTTTGCAGAATTCCTGCAGAATGCCCTCAGCAATTGCAGGTTTTAAGCCCAGCAATGTCTCCTAAAGCATCGGACCCCTAGCCCTGGAAGACTAGGAAAGAACGTTTTTGCATCGCATTTCCTCAGTCGCTGCTGCCTTGCTACCCCTCACCACTCCCCACCCCCCATCCCCCAGTTCTTTTTGGGGTCGCTATGTGGCCACCGCCTCAGCCTTCATTTGTCCCTCAGGCAGGGGCCTAGGAAATCAGCTTGAAGGTTTCTCCTCTCAAGCTCTGGGATTTGCCCGGGAAAGACTTTTGTTCGCCCTGTCCCTCCAGCTCCGCCCTCTGTTCCATTCTTGTGGGAGGGCACAGCCTGAGCAGGAACCAACCAGGGAGGCAGAGCCAGAAAACAAACCAGTTCTTTCAGGGACTGCTAATTAAGCTTCTGAACTGGAGTCAGCCAACTTCTTCACAGCGGGGGCCGCTGGGTCGCCAGCAATCCTCACTGAGGAAGATGGATTGGGTGGTCAGCCCGGGCACTTTAAGTTGGTGCGATTGGACAGGAGGTGCCATACTGCCCTAGCGGTTTTCTTTTGTTATCGCGACCTGTTCTCCCTGCTTCGTTTCTAAAAGGTGGTAACTCCTCCAACTTATATCTTTTGTGGTTGCTTCCCGAGTCTATGCCCAATGACAGATTTTTGAGGAGGCAAGATTGCTTGGGTATTAGACCTCCACCCTATAAATAGACTCATTGTAAAAAAAAAAAATCAGTGTTTGTACCGAATATCGGTCATGGGGGCGCACCTATTTGACATGGACAACGTTAAGCAAACAAACAAACAAACAAAGAAACAAACAACCTGTCCAGGAAACCAAAGCAGTAGTTTTTCAGCTGACCTTCTGTCTCTTGCCTTCTTCTCTGCTGTCCTCTAGCCGTTATGGGCTCAGTGTGCACATGTCCAAAAAGCAAGAGGAGGAGAAATCTTCAGGGGTTCTCCTTGTACAGGAAAGGTTTAGTTAAGCATTGCAATGCAGCGAAAAACCTTTGAAGTCTCCCAGTCTGCTCCTCCAAACAGAGACAGGACAAAAACGGAGCAGGAGCCAAGAAAGGAGTGTTAGCCAGAAGGGAAAAGGGTCCATTTGGAGACTGGCAATTGTGCTCAGGAGCTGCAGCCACAGTTGACGTCCTTACCACAGGGGGCGCAGCGGCGCCTGCGTTCGGAATGGTGGCGATTAATGATGGTCAGCGCTAGAACTTTAGGTTCTCTGTTTTTTTGTTTTGCTTTGGTTTGATTTGGTTTGGTTTTGGTTTTTTCGAGACAGGGTTTTTCTGTGTAACTTTGGCCGTTCTGGAACTCTCTCTTTAGACCAGACTGGCCTGGAACTCAGAAATCTGCCTGCCTCTGCCTCCAAGTGCTGGGATTAAAGGCTTGCCCCACCACCACCAGGCTTTGCTACATTTTTCAATAAAAGGTTCCAGTTGCATTGGACTGGGATCAGACTCTGTCAGGCAGGCGATTCCACTCTTCCCGTAGCAAGCAGGCAATGGATGTGATGCAATCGATAGGTTTTCAGTTTCTTTATTCGGTATCTTGGTTGTTCAACGTTCAAACGATTCCAAGTTTGCAATCCGACTTGATTGCAAATACCATATGCGGTTTCTTTCCCGTTCGGTGGATTTGTAAGTGATTGTGCTTTCGTGTGGGACCAGAATCAGACTCTGCCAGGCAGCAGAATCCACTCTTCCCATAGCAAGTAGGCAAGGATGTGATGAGATCAATAGGTTTTCAGTTTGTTTATTCGGTCTCTTGCTCGTTCAGTGTTCCTGAATGCTGAAAGGTCAATGTTCATATTCATTTTCCATAAGCGGATTCCGTGCATTTGGCTAATTTCATGCAGTCGTCAGATTCCATGCAGTCGTCCGATTCCGAGCAATTGGCCGATGTCGTGCAGTCTGCAGATTTCGTGCAGTCATCTGATTTCGTGCAGTTGTCCCATTCCTTGCAGTAGGCCAGTTTAGTGCAGTCGTCCGATTTCGTGCAGTTGGCCGATTCTGTGCAGTTGGCCGATTCCTTGCAGTCGTCGGATTCCATGCAGTTGACCGATTTCGTGCAGTTAGGCGTCAGTAAAGTTACGTTTTTGTAGCCGGCTAAGTGTCCAAAGAGCCGTGCAGTAGTCGGATTCGTGCATTTGGCCAATATCGTGCCTTTGACCGATTTTGTGCAGTTGGCCGGTTTCTTGTAGTTGGCCGATTTCGTGCAGTCGGACGATTTTGTGCAGTTGGCCTATTTCTAGCATTTGACCTATTCCATGCAGTCATCTGATTCCGTGCAGTTGGCAGATTTCGTGCAACCGTCCGCTTCCCTGCAATAGGCCAGTGTCCTGCAGTCGCCGATTTCGTGCAGTCGTCCGATTCGGTGCATTTGGCCAATATAGTGCAGTTCGCCGATTCCGTGCAGTTGGCCGATTTCCTGCAGTGGGATGATTTCCCGCAGTCGTCCGATTTCGTGCACTTGGCCGATCGTGCAGTTGTCCGATTCCTTGCAGTCGTCCGATTTCGTGCAGATGGCCGGTTTAGTGCCATTGTCCGATTCCGTGCAGTCGGCCAGTATCGTGCAGTTGGCAGATTTCGTGCAGTCGTTCAATTCCGTTCAATGGGCCGATTTTGTGCAGTTGTCCCATTCTGTGAGGTTGGCCGATTGCCTGCAGTGGGACGTTTTCGCGCAGTCGTCCGATTTCGATTTCGTGCAGTCGCCGATTTCGTGCAGTTGTCCGATTTCGTGCAGTTGGCCGATTCCGTGTAGTCAGACGGTTTGGAGCAGTCAGTGGAGCAGTCAGTCGATTTCGTGCAGTTGGCCAATTTCGTGCAGCCGGCAGATTTCCCGCAGTCGTCCGATTTCCTGCAGTCGCTGATTTCCTGCAGTTGTCCGATTCTGTGCAGATGGCCAAAGTCGTGCAGTCAGCCAATTTCGTGCAATCGTCCGATTCCGTGCAGTGGGCGGATTACGTGTAGTCGGACAATTTAGAGCAGTGGTCCGATTTCTTGCAGTAGACCGATTTCTTTCAGTAGGCGGATTTCGTGTCGTTGGCCGATTTCGTGCAGTCGGGTTCCCTGCAGTGGCACGATTTCGCGAAGTCGTCCGATTTCCTGCAGTCGCCGATTTCGTGCAGTTGTCGGATTCCGTGCAGTTGGCCAATTTCGAGCAGTTGGCCGATTTCGTGCAGTGGCACGATTTCACGAAGTCGTCCAATTTCCTGCAGTCGTAGATTTCGTGCAGTTGTCCGATTCCGTGTAGTTGGCCAATTTCGTGCAGTCGGCTGATTTCGTGCAGATGGCCGATTTCATGCAATCGTCCGACTCCGTGCGGTCGTCCGATTCCGTGCAGTCCGCCGATTTCGTGCAGTTTGCCAATCTCGTGCAGTTGGCCTATTCTATCGGGCAGTTGGTCAATTTCGTGCAGTCGGCAGATTTCGTGTAGTTGTCCGATTTCGTGCAGTCGTCCGATTCCGAGCAATTGGCCGATGTCGTGCAAGCCGCAGATTTCGTGCAGTCATCCGATTTCGTGCAGTAGACCGATTTCATGCAGTTGTCCCATTCCTTGCAGTCGACCGATTTCGTGTAGTCGTCCGATTTCGTGCAATTGGCCGATTTCGTACAGGCGGCTGCCAGTAAAGTTCCGGTTTTATTTAGCCGTAAGTGTCCAAAGAGCCTAGTTCCGTTCAGCACTCAGGAGTCTATGGAGGAAATCCGACAGTGATTACAAACAGCTTACCGTATTTTATTCCTAGGTGCTCTCCATTTGTCGCCAGAACTATGTTCCCACATATAGCCTTCGAACGTTTGTCCGATTATTTCCTTAGTTCACCGATTTCTTTCGGAGGTCTGTCAGGCAAACGGACACATTCAGCTGGGGGAATTTCCCAATTTACCCGACCCCGCCCTCCTCCAAGACTACAAATACCCAGGGCTAGGAGGCAGCAGAGGACTCCTCTGCCTGCACCTTTGCACGCCCTGCTCTCCTGCCTGCCGACGAAAGTGCTGCTCAAGGGATGGAGTCGACTTTCTGGTCCGTGCAAGTGAAGCAGGCCTGGGATTCCGTCCCTCCTCAGGTGCAAGAGGCCCAGCCTCCCCTGCTCCCCAGCTTCTCGGAAGACCGTGGTCCCTGGCCTCTTCCTTTCTATCCAGTCCTAGGCGTGTTCCCATCAGAGAGCAGTGACTACCAGGAACCGCTTCCGATTTGTTTTGGTGACTTCGAGGGAATCTACTCCGGGACCGACCCTTGCGGGATCCAGAGCATCTTGGAGCCCAGCATTCCTGACTCCGTGACCGCTGTCCACGAGGAACAGCCAGAGAAAACCACGACACTGGGAACCCGGGAGGACTCTGCAGAAGAACCATTCACAGTGGCCATGCAGCCCTCATCCTGTTCCAGCACACCTCACCACGGCGATGACGATGACTCAAAGGACACTGAGACCTGTGGGGGGAGCTGCTCCAGAGAGTGTCAGCAAGCAGCCACCAGAGACTGGAGAAGTAGACTCCGGACTTTTTTGGGATTCCTGGAGTTCATTTCTGGTAGGCTAAGCTGTCTGCTCTGTGGCTGCTGCCCGCTGGACAGTGGCAGCAGGGAGCCTTAGAGACCAGCAGATGCCTTTCTGGCATCTTATGTTTTAGAGTGAGACCTGAACCAAAGAGGATCTGTCTACCCAATCCTCTCCAATCAGGGCAATGGGCTATCTTCAGTTCAGCCTCTCTGTTTCCAGAATAAACATGCACAGAGATTTGCCTTCGATTATTCGAATTATTTTTTGATCCTTTAAGACTTGGTTTTAAAAGAAATGTTTTGGGTTGTGCCAGCCCGTTTTCAAAGGCACTTTCTGCAACTGGGATCGCGTCTTTCTAGGATTCATGGACAGGCAATGATGGGGGCAACTTGGATACAACTTGCAATGGGAAAGCAAGTCTTACTTTAGGCTTTTGAGATTCAGGGAAGGCGTGGTCCAGGGCAATAAAACCATAACCTGTTGGCTGGGGTCTCTCTACTCTTGTTTTCTAATGAGGCCTCTCTGCCATTTCCTTGGCATGCTCTGGTTCTGAAGACAAGAAGCCTAAGATGATGGTTTGATGGCTTCGAACTTGCACTGTCCTGGTTACCTGAGCCTTGTAATCCTGAATAAGTTCATGGTTAGTGCACCTGTCTGAGGGCTTTTCACAGCAACAGAGGATCAGGAGGCAGTGAAATATCCCTAAACTAGAATGGTTCATTTAGAGACCTGCAGCTCTGCCTGCAATATCCAGGCCAGGAACTTCTACAGCAGAGGGCACATCACAGCCAGGAATGCACCTCTCACAGATGACCAATGTCCACTGCCTGAGCTTTGTGTTATCTGGTCCTGGTTCCCCAGTGGCTGAGACTTGTCAGCCAAGTCAAGTTCTGCTGTGCCACCAGCAAGCCAAGGCTCACTCCAACCTCACTGCTAACAACAGAGTGGATTTTGTTTCCAGGTGCTTTCTTTTTCAGAAGGAACTGGACTTTGCCAAGGAGGCTGGAGTGGGCTCTTTTGCACACCCAGGGTCCAGAATGGGTTTTGGGGTTGGGAGTAGGGAGGATGCTAGGTTTACCAGTATAAAGGAAATGTGATCCAAACCCAATTCCATGTTGTTTCTGTGCTCTCTCAGCTAGCCATCTTTTCTAAAGACTGGAAATCATCCGATTTCTGAGGTTTGGGGAATTGTATGGCCCCTTAGACAAAAGTAGGTTTTCAGTCTGGAGAGTTACTCAGGGCATCCGACCCATGCCCCAGAAGATTACAAACTGGTCTCTGCACCAAACCTCATCCCAGCATTGTTTAGTTTAGGTATAAGAAGATTTCCTTCTCTGTGAAAGCCTTTCTTTTACATAGATTTTCTAACAATTTGTTGCCAGGTTTTATGTGAACTAGAACTGTTCAACTATATCATTTGCAAAGCTCCATGTTAGGATTTTATTTGTCTTTTTTAAAAAAAAAAATGCTGTATGGTTTCAGTGCTGGACCTGGACAGTGTAACCAATACTGGTAACTTTTATACAGTGTTGTGCAATTTTGAGATTATTGTTTAGTAAGAACTTGCTTCTACTTTTCTCTTTCCAAGCCCTCTCATGCACATATCTCAGCTCTCCTTCAAATTCATAGCCAATTTGTTCTCTGACTGCTAGTCCATGCATATTTTTATTTATACAGATATTAATGAGTATAACCTCCTTAATGTTTTTAAACTTTCTATTGATTCTTTGTGAATTGTACATTTACACCCCAATCCCACTCACCTTCCCATCACTCTATATCCTCCCTCTGCCCTTGGAACACCCCCAAAACAAAAGATAAAAAACGAATAAGTGAATATAACATCTCTCAGTGACAGCAGAGGTGTATCCTAGTGAGTCACACAATATACTCTTTTGCCCAAACAGTTTTACCTGAAAATGTTCATTGCATTGAGTCATTGGTCTTGTCTGCAGGCTTCAGCTTCTCCTACAGTAGCTCTACAGGATCCTTTCTGGGAATCCCTTCATAACACTGTAGCCTCTTTCTATGTGCCTTTACAATTTTAAACTATATGTCTGGCATGACCCTGTCGCAGGTTTCTATGCACATTCACAGATTTTAATGTTGTAACTCAAATAATGCTGCATCTGGTTTCTATGTATTTATCTGGTTTCATTTGGTGCCATTGTAGGTTGGGGTGTTATTTTACCTCTCTGGATGTTAGGCCTTCTTGGATGAATGAATAACATTTGCTTGCCCAATACTCTTGGAGTCTAGAACACACCCCAGAGATACTTAAACAGTGACATTACCTGCAGCCCTGTTTCTAAACATTAAGTGATTTAACCAATGAAAGTTTCCTTTCCACTGATGAAAGACTGAATGAAGAGGGTGTGGGGATCAGATGTGCATGAATTATTGTTCTGCACAAGAAGAATCAAGATGGATGGTGTGAAGAAAGATGCTTGTGCCTGGAGACAGTCACACACAATGGATGATGATCAACTATTCAGATGACACATATCCAGCGTCTCTCAGTTGTGGGTCCTAGGCTTGCTAGATACATGAAGTCATGTTTTTCTCTTGTAACCTGAGAGAAACTGAGTGAAATGCATGGAGAAAAGTTGGCCAATGACCTCAAAGAGGATTGAGAGGTAGGAGTTTCTCACTTGACTATCCTAGAACTCACTTGGTAGACCAGGATGGCTTACTACTCAAATCTCAGCTGCCTCTGCCTCCTGAGTGCTGAGATCAAAGGCTTGCATCACCACTACCACTCAAAGTCTCTTGACTTTGAGACCAGCCTGGTTTACAGAGTGAATTCCAGAACAGGGAGGACTACACACAGAAACTCTGTCTTGGAAAATGTAAGCAACACCAACATCAACACCAACCACAAACATACAAACCAACCTATAAGACAATCAACCAACCAATAAACAAAAAACCAAAATAAGTAATCTGAGAGCAGGAGAAACCCTCTTCCCTAGGGAAGAGCTCCCATATTGGTTACCCAGTGACAAGTGCTCAGCCTTGAAATCATGAACATACTAGGGACATTTTGCCAGCTAATCAGGTTGTATTTCTCTATTAGGAATACATACACAAACATACATGTACACACATACACACAAAATAACACAACACATATATAACACAAATACAGAAGGAGAGGGTGTTACCACAGGGGCACACAGGAAGGGAGTGGGGGACATAAGGCAGGAAAATAAGGTAATTGTATTTTAATTTCAAAAGTCCCAAAATTAAAAAAAAATCAAACTTTTTGAGCCAGGCTTGGTGGTATACACCTTTAATCCAAGTACCCTGCAGGCAGCAGGAGAATCTCTTTAGTACAAGGGCAGCCTGGTTACATAGCCACTTCCAGGACAGCCAGGGCTATGGAGAGAGATCCTATCTCAAAAAATAAAAATAAAAACACATTCTTTTTAATTCAGACTCCATTCTCTAACTAAAGCTAGTTTTATAAATGAATGCTTGGTGGTCTTAAAAGGCAGTGTTGTTTAATGAGAGTCAAGCCTTTGAATGAATGTTCATCCTCTGTATGAAACTGTCCTCTTCCTAGACTGTCTGCCTTTTAGACATAGGTTATCCTTCTAATAGAAAGTCAGTTTCATGCAAGTTGGTCTTTGGAATGAAATATCCCGATTTTGAAGGAAAACAGTTTCTAAGAACCTTACATAGTAGGCCTCAAATCTTTAATTGATTTTGAATCTAAATGTGTTTAACAACATAAATGTCCGATGGACTCTGAACATATTTCTAAGTTTTCACATACAGCTTCCCATGCTTTCAGTGAAATAGAACTAGCTTTTAACCATAATGCAATGTTTGCTTAATTTTGTACAGTAGAAGGAAGCAAAACCATCCAAGATGTCAGAAGCTATAATTCCAAAACATATATGTGTATACATGTATACATGTGTACACACACACACACATACACACACACACACACACATATTTCCTTTTGTAATGGAGCTTCAAAATCACATTTAGATGAAAACCCTCATTTTTACTTGAAATTTGTGCTGAGGTATGGGACTGTCTCAAAGAGGAACAAATGTCAAGATACAACCAAAAGTTTAACTCTGTGACAAAGAAATTTCTAAAGTTTAAAACTGAGACCTGGGCCAGGCGGTGGTGGCACACACCTTTAATCCTAGCACCTGGGAGGCAGAGGTAGGCAGAATTCTGAGTTCGAGGCCAGCCTGGTCTACAGAGTGAGTTCCAGGAGAGCCAGGGCTACACAGAGAAACTCTGTCTCGAAAAACCAAAAACCAAAAACCAACCAAATAAAAACCCCTGAGACCTGGGATGAGTCTTCCAACACTTACCCAGGACCAGGGTTCAATGTCTATACTATGAGAATTCCTTCAATTTTCTGAGATTCAGGATGCTGAATCAGAAACTGGGTCTTTGCAGATGGATTCTGCTGCTGCTGCTTACACTCAGTCTATTTGCAGCTCCCTTTGGAAATCCAGTTGCTTTTTCTTAGCTGGTGCAGTCCCCTGGGAGTTTGAGTTGCCAACTTGGTGAGCAGGGACTGTCCTTGTTCACTGTCTACACCAAGAGAATGACTTAGTTTCTACTGCTGTGGTTCAGGCTCCAGAATCAGAAACTGAATCTTGGCAGAGACTGGATTGATCCTGCTGGGGTTTAAACTTACTCTATTTTGCAGCTCCCACCCACTCTGAAGCTTGAATCTCAATCCCTTTTTTCCAAACTACTGCAATGCCCTGCTGGCTGTTGAGCCTCCAAGCTTGGATGAAAGGGATAGTCTTCTATAACCTGGCCTGAGAGGCATTCAAGCAGACAAATACAAAGTTTTTGCTGCCTAGATTAATGTTGGTTTTACAGTCCCCTTTCTGTTTCCCCCACTAGGGATGACTTTAATCTGGAATTGGCATTCCTCCTAAAGGGAGATCAAAGGCTCCTGGCTTCCAGGGTCACAGGGCTGTGGTAACTGGGCAGCAGGGTCAGGCTAGCAACATCTGGACAGGGGAGATTTCTGTGGGCAAATGGCCACTAGTTCCTGTTGGGCTTACCTGTGCACTTCCACTTTGTTGAAGATAAGCAAGTTTTCAGGTGCCAGGGTCATCCAGGCAGAATACAGCTAGGAGGGCAGCAGCACAGCATGTCTGAATTTTGCTGTGTGTTTTCAGCATGGCTCTGGTCTGAGCTGGATGTGGAGGAACTCCAGGTCTCCCGAAATCCAGGTCCAGCCCCGACCAGCTTGAGTCCAGCATGGGGGTGGCGGGGAGAAGAGGAGGGGAGTATCCCTGGTGCTCCACAGCCAGCTCTGTTCCTTCCTCAGAGCCCATCAGGCAGTGACTGAAGTTTCTTGATGCTCTTATATCTGTTCAGGTCTGGTCTGCTTAGGTTTCTTTTTCTCAGCTGCTGACAAAGTTGTCATTTCCTCTTCCACCCCCATTTGCTTTCGGTTTTCCACGTGCTTTTTAGGGACCAATAGCAGGTTGGCAAACCAGGATTTGCATAAAGCTGTCAAACTCTTGAAAGGCAGCTGGCTTAGCACACCAAACTGCTAAGGAGCACTGCTGTCCTAAACTTCGTAATACAGAAAAAATGAAACAGAGAATCTGAGGAAGATGGAGCTATTTAACTCCCCTTGCTGACAATTGTGTCCCCACCTAGGAAACCTTCGGCCATGGCCTGTGCCTGGCTACCCAGATGTTAGGAGATTTATAATTGGGTGACAGCTGCATCTTGGACAACTGATCCCTGCAGAGTCCAAACAATCCTGGCAGTTTGGTTCCTGCTTTCTGTCTTGGAGGCAGGAAACCAGAGATTGTGTTCTCAGAAGAGCTCAGGGAAGCAAGGCAATGCTGTCAGTCTAGCATACACCCTGAGCAGCTCATAGCCTGGTGCCCCACAGAGCATGCGCAGACCTCTGTCTTGGTGCAAGGCATGATCTAGTGTGGTCTATCTGTTATCAACAATTAGTGGAGAAGACTTCCAGTTCTGTTAGGTCTCCTGAAGAGAATCCATACTCCAGGGCTCTCTTGCCATGGCTGCTGCCCCACAGTTGTTGGCATCATAGAGAATAGCACGCTCCTTTGGGTACTGTATTCTGTGAGCATGCTTCCTTACCAAAGGACATTTTTCTTTTCTTTTCTTTTCTCTTTTTTTAAATAAAATTTCATTCCACCTACTTCTGATGTTTCTGCTAAAAGTTTAGTTTTGTTTTTTTTTTAATATACTTTAAAATGCTATTTACAGTGCAGAGCTGGGTGATGCTGTAATACCAGCTCTACTGCAGAGATAGGAGAGGTATGGAGGCAAATTCTAGCCTAGTCATGCAGGACAACAATGGAAATGTTCTTTTTTTTTAAGTTTGGCTATTTCATGAGGGTTTAATCTTATGAAAGATTTATTTGTTTATATTATATATATGGGTGATCTGTCTTCATGTACACCAGAAGAGATAATTGAATCCCATTACAGATGGTTGTGAGCCACCATGTTTCTAAGAATTCAATTCAGGATATCAGAAAGAACAGCCAGTGATTTTTTTTTTTTTGCTTGGAGACAAGGTTTCTCTGTATAGCCCTGGCTGTCCTGGAACTCACTCTGTAGACCAGGCTGGCTTCAAACTCAGAAACCTGGGAGCCTCTGCCTCCCAAGTGCTGGGATTAAATGCATGTGCCACCACTGCCTGGCTCAGGCAGTGCTCTGAACTGCTGAGCCATCTCTTCAGTCCCCTGGAAATATTTTTAAATATTACTATTCATGTGAAAACACAAATGACCTAGGGTAGCCAAACTGATCCTATATATAAAACAATATAGGTAGTGTCACCACACCTAATTTCTGGAGTCTCATTGAGCCGTAGAAGTATAAACATGCACTGAGTTTGTGAAGACCACAGACTTCGATAGATGATCTGTCCTGAGTTTCCATAAACAAATTCATGCCAAAACAACACTTGATTTTTCACCAAATGAAAAAAAAAACACAAAAAAGAAAACTAACAAAACCAAAACAAACCAAAAAAACAAATAAACAAAAAAAAAAAAAATCCCTTTTTTTCTACGCCAAGACAGGGTTTCTCTGTGTAGCTGTGGAGGTGTTTCCTCATTGTCCCCTAAGCAAACTGAGACACTTGTTTCTTTCTTCCAGCTCAGAAGGTAGGCACTAAGCAGGAAATAGTGGTACTAATAGGAAATCATACTTCTGATGTCAAGAGGGATGTCATGGTCAAATGCCCACAGAATGGAAGAAACTCCTTGATAGCTTTTCTTCTGATAGAAGATTGGTATCTGGAATACACAAAGAACTCAGATTTTTTAAATCATGTTAAAGAAACTATCTTTATATATTTTTATAGTTATTATTTCTGATTTTTGTGTGCATTGGTGTTTTTGCCTGAAAGTATGTCTGTGTGTGGGTATAATAGGTCCTGGGATAGAGTTATAGGTAGTTGTGAGCTTCTATGTGTGTACTAGGAATTGAACCTGGGTCCTCTGGGAGAGCTGCTTGTGCTCTTAACTGCTGAGCCCTCTCTCTAGACTCTGGGATTCAGAGTAGTAAAGAAGAGAACACCATATCAGCCTGTTGGGGTACACTGTGTGAAACTGCCTCAGTCCCTCCTCACTTACCTAAGGCATTTTCTGATTTTCTTTAATTAGCTGGGCAGGAAGTGGAAGGTGGGAGGGAGAGGGGACTCTGGGGAGAAGAAGGAGAAGCAGGAAAGGCCTTTTGCCAGGAGGCATGGGAGGAGAGGGATGTGACCTCAGGCCTGGAAGGTATTGCTAGGCACATGACTGGATAGGGCCAGATGGGCGGGTTAACTGAGATGAGCTAGTTGAGTCTGCCCAGCTGAGGCCTAAGGCTTTGAAGTACTAGAAAGTCTCTATTTTGTTATTTTGGAAAAGGATGGTTAAGGAATAATTGCCACTGTACTAATTTCCAGAGTTAGGTAGTATCTACAGAATATTAATAATCTTTAATTTATATGACCCTCTTATGTCAACTCTCTTTCCTCTATGTTCTCCTGAGAGTTGGCTGAATCCTATTCTATCCAATCTTTCTCTGATTCATCACTTTGTCTGCCATCAATTAAACATCACTTTCAAACATGGCTGCTTCCTCCTATAAACAAACTCTACCTTCATTGTTTGGGATTTAAAAAATCTTAATATACTCTAAGTATATTCATTAAAGAAAAAGGATTTTTCCAACCCTCTCCATTTACTTTTTAACCATTGACAATTTAAATAGTAAATAATATTGAATGCTTCATCTTACTATCTCTTTGAAAGGAGAGTTTTATTAACAAATGGTACTTTCTGTGAACAGTCCAAATATCTCTCTTCCTCCCACTTCCCGTCTCTTCAGAGGCTGTGTGTATCTTTGCTGGGGTGCAGGAGTCCCCACACAAACCACACAATGCCGACTCAGACAGACAGGGATGGTTTATTGAACGCACACCCTGAGGCTGATCAATCAGGATCTCAGGACACACTCAGGAGCTAGCTGTGTTACTGGTTTGCTCTAAGGGCAGATTTTAATAGGAAAACCAAGTGCAGAAGGCAAGGGATAGGCATTATGACAGTTTGGCTTAGTAGACAAAATGTTACAGCTGATCTAAACTGATTGGTCTCAAGTGATGTCAGGTGAGGAAGAAGTTAGGGAGTTTCCAGAGTATGCAGATAACAGAGCAAGAGAAATACACCCATAGTATTGTGACCTTTTAAGAGAGTTTTTCAGTGTCGCTATGAATAACTACTTCTGTGAAGCAGAGTCTGAGAACTGAAACTTAACTTCGTGTTATGAGTAAAATGAGACTGAATACAAAATGGCCACAGTTATGTTAAAAGAAGCAGGCCTCAACACTTTGAATGTGCTTAAAGATTTTGAGAGACATTTTCTGTCTCCCTAAATACAATTTTATAAGTTTTCACAAAGACAAGAGTATCTGGGTTCTTTTTAATTTTTTAATTTAAATTATTGTTTTTAATAGATGTTTTATTTATTTACCTTTCAAATGTTATCCCCTTTCCCGGTTTATGAGGGTGATCCTCCATGGACCCACACACTCCCTCCTCCTTATCCTAGCATTCCCTTACACTGGGACATGGAGCTTTCACAGGACTAAAGGCCTCTCCTCCCATTGATGCCAAACAAGGTCATCCTTTGTTACATGTGTGGCTGGAACCATGGGTTCCTCATGTACTCTTCGGTTGGTGGTTTAGTCCCTGGGAGCTTTAGGGTGGGGGTTCTGCTTGCTTGATATTGTTGTTCTTCCTATGGGATTACAAACCCTTCAGCTCCTTCAGTCATTTCTCTAACTCCTTCATTGTGGACCCTGTGCTCAGTCCATTGGGGACTCTGTGCTCAGTCCATTGGGGACCTTGTGCTCAGTCCAATGGCTGGCTGTGAGCATCCACTTCTGTATTTGTCAGGCTCTGGCAGAGCCTCTCAAGAGACAGCTATATCAGACTCCTGTCAGCAAGCACTTTTTGGCTTCCATATTAGTATCTGGGTTTGGTGACTGTATATGGGATGGATCCTCAGGTGGGGGCAGTATCTGGATGGTCTTTCCTTCAGTATCTGCTCTACAGTTTATCTCTGTAGTTCTTCCTGTGAGTATTTTGTTCCCCTTCTAAGAAGGACTAAAGCATACACACTTTGCTCTTCCTTCTTCTTGTGCTTCAGGTGGTTTATGAATTGTATCTTGGGTATTCTGAACATTTGGGCTAATAGCCACTTATCAGTGCGTGCATACCATGTCTGTTCTTTTGTGATTGGGTTACTTCATTCAGGATGATATTTCCATCCATTTGCCTAAGAATTTCATGAAGTCATTGCTTTTAATAGCTGAGTAATACTCCATTGTGTAATTGTACCACATTTTCTGTATTCATTCCTCTATTGAAGGACATCTGGGTTCTTTCCAGTTTCTGGCTATTATAAATAAGGCTGCTATGAACATAATGGAGCCTGTGTCCTTGTTATATGTTGGAGAATCTTTTAGGTAATACTATGTCCAATATTCTGCAGAACTGTCAGACTGATTTCCAGAGTGATTGTACTAGCTTGCACTCTCACCAGCAATGGAGAAGTGTTTTCTCTTTCTCCACATCATGGCCAGCATCTGCTGTCATATGAGTTTTTGATATTAGCCATTCTGACTGGTATGAGATGGAATCTCAAGGTTATTTTGATTTGCAGTTCCATGATGACTAAGAATGTTGCACATTTCAGCAGGGCAGTGGTGGTGCAGGCCTTTAATCCCAGCACTTGGGAGGCAGAGGCAGGTGGATTTCTGAGTTCAAGGCCAGCCTGGTCTATGGAGTGGTGTCCAGGACAGTCAGTACTAAACGGAGAAACCCTGTCTCGAAAGAATGTTGCACACTTCTTTAGGTGCTTCGTCAGTTGAAAATTCTTTGTTTAGTTCTGTACCCCATTTTTAATAGGGTTATTTGGTTCTCTGGAGTCTAACTTCTTGAGTTCTTTGTATATATTGGGTATTAACCCTCTATCAGATGTGGGATTGGCAAAGATCTTTTCCCAATCTGTTGGTTGCCATTTTGTCTTATTGACAGTGTCTTTTGCCTTACAGAAGCTATGCAATTTTATGAGGTCCGGTCTGTCAATTGTTGATATTAGGCCATAAGCCATTGGTGTTCTCTTGAGGAAAATTTCCCCTGTGCCCATGTATTCGCCTGTAAACTCCTCCATTAGCCAAGTAAAGCTTTCAACTCACAGTCAGCCTCCACCTGGAAGTGGCTCTACCACCTGGGGAGCCAAACAGAGGCCCATTTCAACTGAGATCTCTCTGAAGTCCCAGTCAGGGAGACACCAAGCATGGACCTATGAAAATGCCCACAGCCTGAAGGTTTATAAGTTACTGAGACCTTGGCACCAGAGACTTACAGCAGTGTTAACGTTATGTAAAAATCATGAGACCTAGAGACTTGCTTTTGTTTTTTGAAATATGTATATATACCTGATTCCCTCAGTAAAGTTTGAACCTGGATCAGACTACATGTCTTGGTTCCTTTATTTCTCTCGCATTTCAAATCTTCTCTTTTACAGGTTCCTGTCTTCCTCCTGGGAGAATCCAGTTTCTGAGAAGTCATGAGCAGCTTCATTCGCAGGTCTTCCCTACTTTCTCTTCTATTAGTTTCTGTGTATCTGGTTTTATGTGGAGGTCCTTGATCCACTTGGACTTGAGCTTTGTACAAGGAGATAGGAATGGGTCAATTTGCATACGTCTACATGCTAACCACCAGTTGAACTAGCACCATTTGTTGAAAATGCTATCATTTTCCACTGGATGGTTTTAGCTCCTCTGTCAAAGATCAAGTGACCATAGATGTGTGGGTTCATTTCTGGGTCCTTGATTCTATTCCCTTGATCTACCTGCCTGTCTCTGTAACAATATCATGCAGTTTTTATCACTATTGCTCTGTTATACAGCTTGAGGTCAGAGATCATGATTCCACAAGAAGTTCTTTTATTGTTGAGAATAGTTTTTTACTATCGTGGGTTTTTTGTTATTCCATATGAATTTGCAAATTACTTTTTCTAACTCTATGAAGAATTGAGTTGAAATTTTGATGGGGATTGCATTGAATCTGTAGATTGCTTTTGGCAAGATGGCCATTTTAATCCTGCCAATCCATGAGCATGGGAGATCTTTCCATCTTCTGAGATCTTCTTTGATTTCTTTCTTCAGAGACTTGAAGTTTTGTCATACAGATCTTTCACTTGCTTGGTTAGAGTCACACCAAGGTATGTATTATTATTTGTGACTATTGTGAAAGATGTCATTTCCCTAATTTCTTTCTCAGCCTCTTTATTCTTTGAGTAGAGGAAGGCTATTGATTTGTTTAAGTTAATTTTATATCCAGCCACTTTGCTGAAGTTGTTTACCAACTGTAGGAGTTCTCTGGTGGAATTTTTAGATCATGTCATCTGCAAACAGTGATATTTTGACTTCTTCCTTTCCAATATTTATCCCTTTGACCTCCTTTTCTTCTCTAATTCCTCTGGCTAGGACTGCAAATACTACATTGACTAGGTAGGGAGATAGTGGACAGCATTGTCCCACCCTGATTTTGGTGGGATTGCTTCAAGTTTCTCTCCACTCAGTTTGATCTTGGCTACTGGTTTGCTGTATATTGCTTTTACTATGCTTAGGTATGGGCTTTGAATTCCTGATCTTTCCAAGACTTTTAACAAGAAGGGATGCTGAATTTTGTCAAACGCTTTCTCAGCATCTAATGAAATGATCATGTGGTTTTTGTCTTTGAGTATGTTTGTGTAGTGGATTACGTTGATGGATTTGCATATATTGAACCATCCCTGCATCCCTGGGATGAAGCCTACTTGATCATGGCGAATGATCATTTTGATGTGTTCTTGAATTCGGTTGGTAAGAATTTTGTTGAATATTTTTGCAAAAATGTTCATAAGGGAGATTAGTTTACTTGATTCTGTTTAAATTTGATACCTGGTATCTGTCTAGAAAATTGTCCATTTCATTTAGATTTTCCAATTTAGTTGAGTATAAACTTTTGTAGTAGGATCAAATGATTTTTTTGAATTTCCACAGTTCCCATGCTTATGCCTCTCTTTTCATTTCTTATTTAATTCATTTGGATACTGTCTCTATGCCCTCTGGTTAGTCTGGCTAAAGATTTATCTAGCCAAATCACTTCTCAAGCCTTTCTACTCCCATTGTGCCACCTAGTTCTCCTCCAAGTCTCTCCAGCTGTCCTCACATCTCAAGAATATGTACTAATTTGTGTTTCTATCACATGCAGGAGCCACACCTGGGAGACGTGCAGGACCTGACACTCTGAAACTGACTTCTTTCTCTCAGTGGGATTATCTCCAGTTGCAAGCATCTTCTTATAAAGCATGTACTTTTTACTAGCTATGTATCCACATATATTGTGTATGCAAAACATACTTCCTCTGTCCATCTCTCCATTATGGAATATCTAGGTTCCCTCACTCAACTGCTGTGACCAGGGCTGTAAGAAAAAATGGATGTGCAATTTCACTAGGGTATCTTGACTTGAAGTCTTTGAGGTAAATACTAAAATTGGCAAATGTGGGCCCTATGGAAAGTCTCTTTTAGTTTCTGTAAAGATCCTCCATGTCAACCTACAGTAACCTGAATAGTTTATGCTCTCACCAAAATCTACAAGGGTCCGAGTTCTCCAAGCCTTCCTCACCTCCTCCCCAGCACTGGTTCTCCTTTGCTTTCTCAATGCTGTTCTGACTGGAATGAGATGGAATCTCAGAGTAGTGTTAGTGCCTTCCTCAGGTGGCCAGCAAGGATGAACACTTTCCCCACGCAGGTTGGTATTTGCCTCATACAAAGAGCTCTTCATAGAAAGGGTTGTTGTTTGTGTGTTTGACTTACTTTTCTCTACTACTGTGAATTCTGGGGCCTGGAGAAATGGCTTAGCAGTTAGGAGGATCACAGCTCATCTTAAGAGCACTAGCAGCGCTTCCTAAGGACCCAGGTTCAATTCCTAGCACAAACATGTCAGCTCACAACTGTCTATAACTATAGTTCCAGGGTATATAGTACCTGCATATAGACATACATTCAGGTAAAACACCAGTAAACATGAAAATAAGAAATAATAAAGAGAAAGAGTTCATTTAAAATGATTAAAAGTCTCTGAATTATTTGTGTATTTTAGAGTCTAATCTTCTGCCAGAAGAACAACTATCAGGGATTTTCTTCTGTTCTCTGAGTGTTTGAGCACTTCTTTTGCTGGACCAAAGGCTGTCAGTTTCATGACATCCTGCTTGCCTTTGGCAACACTGTTTCATATGGCCAAGAGTGCAGAGCAATCCAGACTGCTTAGCGCTTACTTTCTGACCCAGAAGCAAGAAACCAGCTGCTTAATTCTCAGAGAAGGGCTCTGGGAAACACTGTGAAGGCTACAAAGAGAAGCCCTGGCTTGGGGAAGGAGGTTGCATTTGGTAAACAAACCAAGTGCTGATTTGGCATGTGTACCTGAGTACCAGAGGCTTTCCACAGAGATCTCTGGCCCTGCCTGGTTCAAGAGTTCCAGACAAGCGAAGTGAGCATGGGTAGGGAGGAGAAGTCACTTCTGCTGTTTCTGATGCTGCAGTTGGCTTCACCTCCATCTCTGCCTTGCTTTTTTTTTTTTTTTTTTTTTTTTTTGGATTTTTCGAGACAGGGTTTCTCTGTGTAGCCCTGGCTGTCCTGGAACTCACTCTGTAGACCAGGCTGGCCTCGAACTCAGAAATCCGCCTGCCTCTGCCTCCCAAGTGCTGGGATTAAAGGCGTGCGCCACCAACGCCCAGCTTCTGCCTTGCTTTCTAAGTCACTCAGTTGCTCTGCACAGCCCTGCACTGAGTTGTGTTGGGCTGGGCCTACAAGAGGCTTACTAGCCAGTGAGGAGTGCAGCTCAGCTTCAGGGGTGTTAGGGAAAGCAGGTCTCTTCCCAAGTGTTACAGTTCTTAAAACAAAGGCTCACATGAGTAGTTCTAACACACCTCTAATTCCTTGGATAGGGTTTATATACAGTTTTGGGGGTGATTCAGGGTTTGACAGTACTTCCCATTGGTTTGGACTGAGAGCTTGGGGAAACCTGATTTGCATGCAAGAAGGGTTGGTGCTTCTAATATGTTACCAATATCAAACACCTCTCCTGCAAGGTATGGGAGGGGGACTGTGGGAAGTTGTGACTGCAACAGGAGCCAGGGGCCCAGGAGGCATGGTTGAACACCTTCAGCCCATGCAGGCAGAAATTACCCCCAAAGGATCTCCAGGGTTCCAGACCTCTTGCTCGACTAGGACTAGGTGGCCTGCACAGCCTACCACCCTCAAGTAGTGATCAAGGGTGGGAGAGCCCATTGTGGGTGGTGCCATTCCTGGAGTGGTAGTCCTGTGTTCTATAAGAAAGAAAGCTGAGCAAGCCAGGGGAGGCAAACCAGTGATCAAAATTCCTCCATGGCCTCTGCATCAGCTCCTGCTTTCTGACCTGCTTGAGTTTCAGTCCTGACTTTCTTTGGTGATGAACAGCAATGTGGACCCTTTGCTCCCCAACTTGCTTCTTGGTCATGATGTTTGTTCAGGAATAGAAACCCTGACTAAGACACTAAGTCATAAGACACCAGGTCTAGGAACAAATAGTAAAATCCAGAACAAGATCATAACTCCTCCCACTAACCAACACCCTGGGGATAACCCCAACAATGGGGAAGTATCTTATCTCAGAATAGGCCATCAGTGCTGGACAGCCCATTTCATCACATGTTTTAACACTCATGACATAGGAATGTAGACCCTGAACACCTGTGACCCCCTCACAACTAACAATGAAATTTTATATTACCCAATCATCCTAGACAGTTCCCCTCTTTTCCTATAAGAAGGCCTGCATGCCTTTGTTCCAGGTCACCATTTTAGAAAATGGTTAGATACCCCCCTGAGCCCCTCCCACTTGCTGGTTGTTTCTGCAATAAATACTCTTTGTTTTTCCTTACTATCTGAGTCTGGTGTCTTCCTTCAGCGATTTTCAGACACTTACATACAATTATCTCCAGGAGACCTAACAGAACCGGGAGTCTTCTCCACCAATTGTTGGAGACAGATAGACCACATTATCTGGAGACAGATAGAACACACATTGGTCCAAGACAGAGGTCTCTGCATGATCTGTGGGCACCAGGCTGGGGACTGTTCCAGGTGTATGCCTGACTGACAGCATTGCCTTGCTTCTCTGGGATCCTCTTCTGAGAACTGAACTTCTAGATTCCTACTTCTAGGACAGAAGGGAGGAGCTAAGCTGCCAGGATTGCTGTGGACTCTGCAAGAGTTGGTTGCCCAAATACAGCTGTCACTCAATTATAAATCACCTAACACCTGAGTAGCAAGGCACAGGCCATGGCTGAAGGTTTTCCCAGGTTGGGACACAAACAGGCTGAACCTCTCTGTAGCTCTCCCTTCTTCATCAGCCTCATAGACAGGAAACTGGGCTCCATAGCACAAACACAATTGTCAACAGGGGCAGGTAAATAGCTAAGGCCTTGTGTGTCTCCATCTTCTGCAGTTTCCCTCTTTCAGTTTTTCTATATTACAACGTTTAGGACAGCTGTGTTGGATTAGCATCTTGGTGTGGTAGAACAAGGCCTTCTACAGCCAGCTGGCTCTGAATTTAAAAGTTTACCAGCTAGTTACACCAGGAAATCCTGGTTGCCAACTTTCTACTTGCCCAAAAATAATCGAGGGCACGCTGGGGTGTGGAACTGTTTAAATTGTATCACTGTTAAAAACCTAAAGCAAACCAGGTCACAGAACAGGAAGTGGGGACCCTGTCAGCAGCCAAGAAAAAGAAACCTACTGCAGACCAGGAGGAGAAAAAGAAACCTAAGGCAGACCAGGGCTGAGCAGATGGGGAAGAATCTAGAAAACCCAGCCACTGCAGGGTGAGCTCTGGTGGATCACTGGGGAAGGTACTGGTCTGGCTGAGGAACACTTGGGACTAGGCTCCCTGAAAATGAGCTTTCAGTGTTTCTGACTGCGCCTGGATGTCTCAGGGACTGGAGTTCCTCTGCAACATGTCCACCATGGTCAGGGATTGGCTGAATACACACAGCCAACTTCAGACACTGAGGAGCTGCCTCTCTTCTAGCTGTGTTTTTCTTGGTCACCCTGGCACCTGAAAACCCCTTACATTTAGCAAAGTGGAAGGCTAGGCTCAGAAAACTTGAAGAAACTTGCAAGCTCAGCCAAAGAGGAAATAGTGCTCATTTATAGACAGAAATCTGCCCCACCCAAAACCAGCTGGCCTAGCTCTGAGACCCTGGAAGCTAGGAGCCTTTAATCTCCATCCCAGATAAATGTCAATTCCAGATTGAAGCCATCCTTAGCAGGGGATGGGTGGTAGGTGGATGGATCGGGGATACAGAAAAGAGATGACAGTAAGACCAACAAGAATCCAGGCAGGAAAAACCTGCTATTTGTCTGCTTGAGTCAGGACTTCTCAGGACTGGGCATTCACACTGCAGGATGCATCCTGATCTCAAGGCTTGTGGTACCCCTCTAGTCAGGGACAGGTGATGGAGGATAGTCCCTGCTCACCAAGTCTGGCAACTCAACACCCAGCAGGGCACTGACTAGATAAGGAAAGGCAATTGAATTAAACAGGAGCTGCAAATAGACTGAGTGTAAGCAACTGCAGAATCCATCCCATCTCTGCCAAGATCCAGGTTCTGCAATTTAATTTTTATTAGATATTTTCTTTATTTACATTTCAAATGCTATCCCCTTTCCTGGTTTCCCCTCTGAAAACCCTCTATCCCTTCCCCTTACTCTTGCTTCCTGGCCCTGGCATTCCCCTACACTGGTGCATAGAATCTTCACAGGACCAAGGGTCTCTCCTCCCACTGATGACCAACAAGGCTATCCTCTGCTACATATGCAGCTGGAGCCATAGGTCCTACTATGTGTACTCTTTGGTTGGTGGTTTAGTCCCTGGGAGCTCTGGGGGGTACTTGTTAGTTCATATTGTTGTTCCTCCTATTGAGGTGCAAACCCTTCAGCTCTTTGAAGACCCAGTTTCTCATTCAGGATCCTGAATTTCAGAAGAAACGAAGTAATTCTCATGGTGTGGACACTGAACCCTGGACCTGAGGAAGTGTTGGAAGACTCATCCCAAGTTTAAGTTTTAAACTTTAAGAACTTCTTTGTTTCATAGTTAAACTTTTGGCTTTATCTTTCAGTTTGTTCCTCTTTGAGACAGTCCCATACCTTAGTACAAATTTCAACTAAAAATGTCAGTTTTCATCTAAACATGATTGTGAAGCTCCATTATGAAAGAAAATAAATAGTTTTGTAATTGTGGCTAATGTCTAAAAGGCAGACAGTCTAGGAAGAGGACAGTTTCATACAGAGGATGAACATTCATTGAAAGGATTGACTCTCATAAACAACACTGCCTTTTAAGACCACCAAGCATTTATTTATAAAACTGACTTTAGTTAGAGAATGGAGTCTGAATTAAAAAGAACGTGTTTTTTTTTTTTTCTTCATTTTTTTGAGATAGGATCTCTCTCCATAGCCCCAACTGTCCTGGAAGTGGCTATGTGATCAGGCCGCCCTTGTACTAAAGAGATTCTCCTGCAGTCTTCGGGGTGCTTGGATTAAAAGTGTGCACCTCTGAGCCTGGCCCAAAAGGGTTTTTGTTGTTGTTGTTTTGTTTTGTTTTGTTTTTTTCTTTTCTTTTTTTTTGTAAGTACAATATTTCTTTTTTATTTTTATTTTATTTTCCTGTTCAGTCTTAGGGATTAAAACAAGGGATATATGCTTAGTAGGCAAGAACACTTCCAGTGAGCTAGATCAGTAACCCTCATTCTATTGATTGTTTTCTTTTTACATAAAAGATAACCAAACAAGGCTGGAAAGATGGCTCGGTGATTAAGAGCACTAACTGCTCTTCCAGAGGTCCTGAGTTCAAATTCCTAACAACCATATAGTGGGTCACAACCATCTGTAATGTGATCCACTGCCCTCTTCTGGTGTGTCTGAAGACAGCTACAGTGGACTCAGATACATAAACAAATAAATCTTTAAAAAAAAAAAAAAGACAACCAAAGAACCCAGGCAGTGGTGTTGCATGCCTTTAATCTCAGCACTTGGGAGGCAGGTTGACCTAAGTTTGAAACTAGCCTAGAGAGTTCCAGGACATCCAGGGCTATACAGAGAACTCTGTCTCAAAAAAACAAAAAAGACAACCAAAGAAGACTGGTCACTCCATAAGAGTGTCCACTAAGCTCTCTCTGCTAAGTCAGAGTTAGGTAGAGTCACTTTTGAAAACGCTCAGTGTAAAGTTGTATGAAAACTAGGAAAGCTAAAATATGCTACATTCTAGCTATTATTTCTTCAAACATCCTGTTAACTAAACATAATAGTATGTTCCAAAACTATTCACTCTGTTTCTTCCATAAGCCAACACACAAGAAGATGATTTTTTGAGATTCTTTGTTTATATGTTGTTTTTACCTTATGCCTATATCCTTTCTCTTTCTGTTTCCCTCTTTTCCTAAGGACAGGTAGTTCTTCAAATTGATGTCTGCCTTCAAACATGACGATTGCTTTTCCAGCCACCCAGGCTTTTTCAGAAGGGTCTCCAAAAGCCTCCACATAGTATTCTCGATATGGCCTCCTATTGGCAACTTTCATTTTTGAGTGCGTATTAATCAATGGATCAGAACAAATCCTGCAGGGCCACCATGGGCGTCTCTTGAATTTTGCCCAAATGAGATCTCCAACTTCATATTTCAGTGGTGTAGACTTTTTCTTCGGTTGACAAACTGGTAATTCCTGTGAAGTGGATGAAGATGAAGTTCCAGGTAATTCTAGCATGTTTCCTAATGTACTGGTACTGGAGTCTGGATCAGCCGAAAGGGCTGTCCTTGTCTTCGGGGGCATCTAAATTCACTGGGTTAGAAAAGGACAGCAGACAATTTCTTCTAGATAATTCACAAGTCCGATCCATACTGTGCCTGCATCAACCGTGCCCCGCGCCCCCTCCCGGGCCAGCTGGGGGGAGGGGGTGACCCTCATTACACTGGGGCGCGAGCGGAGCAGAGGACGGGGAGAGTGGAGCCGAGCCGCTCGCCGCGCCCCCCCTCACCCCCCTTCGTCTCTCTTCGGGCAAGAAGCTTTTTTTGGTTTTTTCAAGACAGGGTTTCTCTGTGTAGCCCTGGCTATCCTGGACTCACTCTGTAGACCAGGCTGGCCTCGAACTCAGAAATCCGCCTGCCTCTGCCTCCCAAGTGCTGGGATTAAAGGCGTGCGCCACCACGCCCGGCCCTTTGTTTTGTTTTTTTCATTTTTGGTATTTTTTGAAATTAAAATATACTTACCTTATTTTCCTGCCCTTCTTTTTTCCCTCCATCTCCTTCTATGTGTCCCTGTGTTAACAGCCTCTCTTTCTATATTTGTAGCTTATATGAGTTGTTTTGCATGTTTGTGTGTGTATATACTTGGTGTGTTTATGTGTGTACTCCTAAAATACAAATACACAAATATTCCTGATTAGTTTGTATAATGTCCCTAGTATGTACATGATTTCAAGGCTGAGTACTTGGTTTTTAATAATCAATTTGGAAGTTCTACCCTGGGGAAAACTATTTCTCTTGCTCTTAAATTCCTTGTTTGTTTGGTTTTTGTTTCTTTTTCCGTTAAGCTTTTAAAATTAGTTAGTTAGTTAGTTAGTTAGCTAGTTAGTTAGTTAGTTAGTTAGTTAGTGTGTCTAAGGCTGAGGCTTCATGGGCTCCCCACTTCCAGGTCTGCATGTCTAGTGGTGTTCTCCTTGTTCAGTCTCCATGTTGGCAGTCACATTGTTGAGACTGCAGTGGTATAGCAAAAGATGAATTTATATTAGAAGGTGCTGAGGACATCATACAATGACAGGGACTGCCTGCAGTAGGTCAGGATGGAGACATCTCAGAAGCCCACAGCAGCTTCTTATAGAAAAGGATGGCGTCTGGGACCCTGAGAAGCAGGAGACACATCCTTCCACCATACCTGCTACCTGAAATGAGGGACTGCCTGCAGTAAGCCGGGATGTGGACATCTCAGTAGCCCGAGGCAGATCTTTGTAAAAAAAACAGTTGTTCCCATTTCTCCTGACCTTAGCCCTGGACAACGGCTGTATAGATTTCATTTGTGCATGGCTGTGTAGATTTCATTTGTGCATGACTGTTTTACAGTTGGCTTTGGTGTGGATAATTATTCTATTATATCTTCCTTTCTTACTTCTTTCTCCTTCTGCTCTTGTGAATTTTGTGGAACTAGATGTTCCTTGATGTAATGATTCTTAAACAATTAAAAAATTGAGGCATGGTGCACTGCACAGCACAGTCCTAATGGTCCAGGTACATGCTGTGTGTTCTCATCTTGGAAACAATGTAATACTGCATAATGGTAGTTCCAGATTAATGCTTGACTTGCAAAGAAAGTTTGAAGAAATTATTAGAAAATGAGCTAGAGTCAACTTAGGACCCCAAGAAAGGAAAAAAAACCACTGAAGTTATGAAAGAAGTTGTACAACATTTGAGAGTGGTTCCTGGATAAGCAAGTATAGAATATGTAAAATCTTATATTAGTAAAACTAAGTCAAAACACTGGAACTCTTAGGAGAGTCAATGTGTGCAATGTGCAGATGCAGAAAGCTAATGGAACTATTGAGTTAAGGGTTAACTTGATTCTTTCTGGCCACTGCCTGGCAGCTTTGCCCATGTCATTTATCATTAGAGCTTCACAAGAAAATGCAAGTATGGCCTCAGAGCTCTGAAGCATAGTAAGTTAAAGTTTAAATAATGATAAGTTTGCAATCATTATTATTTTGGCTATAGGCCTGGGCATAGGGAAGCTTGCAACTTTGGGGAATAATTGTAATTTTTGATTCATTGAGGGATGTGGTTATTCTTTTGTATCTGATTTGGCAATCATTATACAATGTCTTTTTTTTTTTTACCTGCTTTTGGAGTATCAATAAAAGACTGGGGCAAGAAAAATGCAAGAGAGCATGCAGTGAGCATGTAGAGAGCTAGTGAGGAGCATGTGAGGTGAATGTGGAGAGCTAATGAAGAGTGTGAGAAAGAGAGCATGAGAAGAGAATGTGAAGAGTGAGTGAAGAGAGAAGGAGAGTGTGTGCGTGAGTGACAGCAGAGTACATGTTGTGTGTGTGAGATGTGTGTGAAGAACATGTGTGAGAGTGAAGGGGGAACACAGAGATGTGTACAAGTGTGAGACTTCAAGAAAAGAAAAGTGCATAGAAGAAAAGCAGAGTGAGCAGAAGAATGCAGAGTGTATGCAGCCTCAAGCTGTGAGCGAATGAGCAAGCAAGAAAGAGAGCAGAGAATGAGAGAGAAGAGAGAGAAACCTTAAGCCTTGAAAAATTGCCTGTCAGCTTGTACCCAAAAATGTAGTCTGTGTATATTTATTATATGCCCTCTAGATATCCCTGCTTTCAGTTGAGAACTCGGATCCTATGTTGAAGCTGGACCCTGGCAGTATGGAACTGCCTTAATGCATGGGTAGAGCTTGTTGATGTTGTTTTTAAATGACGGACTCTTCATTCAAAAACTTACTTTTTAACAAGCACAATAGGTTTTTATTCAGAGTTTGGATTTTTTTTTTTACATGAAGGATTGACTCTACATGAAGTAGATTGATATTTTATTCAAATGGTGAGAGTTTTTGTATAAGTTGAATACTTATTTAAGGATGGACTTAATAATAACTCCAGAAACTAGTGATTGACAACCATGTTGATGAAGCCAACTAAAAGTTTTAAGTCCTTTTTATTTTCTTTAATTTTTTTATTAGATATTTTATTTGCATTTCAAATGGATACCCTTTCCTGGCTTCCCCTCCGATAAACCACTGTCATATCCCCCCTTCCCCTGTTTCTATGAGGGTGTTCCCCCACCCACCTACCCTCTCCTGCTTCTCCCTTCTGGCATTTCCCTACCCAGGGCCATTGAGCCTTAACAGGACCAAGGGCCTCTCCTCCCATTAATGTCCCACCATCTTCTGCTACATATGCAGCTGGAGCCATGGGTCCCTCCATATGTACTCTTTGGTTGGTGGTTTAGTCTCTTGGAGCTCTGGGGGATCTGGTGGGTTCATATTGTTGCTCCTCCTATGGGACTGCAAACCCCTCTAGCTCCTTCAGTCCTTTCTCTAACTCCTCCATTGGGGACTCCTTGCTCAGTCCAATGGTTGGCTGTAATCATACACCTTTGTACTTGTCAGGTCTGGCAGAGCCTCTCAGAAGACATCCACATCAGGCTCCTGTCAGCAACCACTTCCTGGCATTCACAATAGTGGATTTGGTAACTGTATATGGGATGGATCCCCAGGTGGGGCAGTCTCTGGATTGTCCTTCCTTCAGTCTCTGCTCCATACTTTGTATCTCTTCCCATAGGAATTTTGTTCCCCCATTCTAAGAAGGACCAAAGTATCCACACTTTGGTCTTCCTTCTTCTTGAGCTTCATGTGGTCTGTGAATTGTATCTTGGGTATTCTGAACTTTTGGACTAATATTCACTTATCAGTGAGTGCATACCGTGTGTGTTCTTTTTTGATTGGTTTACCTCACTCAGGATGATATTTTCTAGTTCCATCCATTTGCCTAAGGATTTCATGAAGTTATTGTTTTTAATAGCTGAGTAGTACTCCATTGTGTAAATGTACCACATTTTCTGTATTTACTCCTCTGTTGAGGGACATCTGGGTTCTTTCCAGCTTCTGGCTATTATAAATATGGCTTCTATCAACATAGTGGAGCATGTGTTTTTGTTATATGATGGAGCATCTTTTGGTTATATGCCCAGGAGTAGTATAGCTGGGTCCTCAGTTAGTACTATGTTCAATTTTCTGAGGAACTTCCAGACCGATTTCCAGAGTGGTTGTACCAGCTCGAAATCCCACCAATAATGGAGGAGTATGGAGGAGTTCTTTCTCTACATCCTTGCCAGCATCTGCTGTCACCTGAGTTTTCAATCTTAGCTATTCTGATTGGTGTGAGGTGAGATCTCAGGGTTGTTTTGATTTGCATTTCTCTGATGACTAACAATGTTGCACATTTCTCTAGGTTCTTTTCAGCCATTCAATATTCCTCAGTTGAGAATTCTTTGTTTAGCTCTGTACTCCATTTTTAATAGGGTTATTTGGTTCTCTGGAGTCTATGTTCTTGAGTTCCCTATATATATTGGATATTAGCCCTCTATTGGATGTAGGGTTGGTAAAAGTCTTTCCCTAGTCTGTTGGTTGCTGTTTTGTCCTATTGACAGTGTCCTTTGCCTCACAGAAGCACTGCAATTTTTGAGGTCCCATTTGTCAATTCTTGATCTTAGAGCATAAGCCATTGGTGTTCTGTTCAGGAAATGTTTGACAAGGCTTTTCCCTTTTACCTCCCCACTTCAGCTCAGCCTTCAGACTCTGGAGGTTTCTGCTGGAGGCTGTTACCTGGGCAACCAAGACAAAGCCCTCTGCAGACTGTCAGATCATCTCTGAAGAGAGCTGCCAGAGAAGTTCACCCTGAGATAAGACAATGCCCACTGCCTGAAGACATCCACAGACACCCAAGCCGCTGGTGACCTCCACTCCTGACTCCTTCCGCAGTGTTAATGTTATGCAAATATCATTGTAACCTAGAGATTCAGGTTCTGTGTCTCGTGTACATATAAAAATGCTGAACCCCCCAAGTAATGTACAAAGCCTTGATTTGGGACGCAACTTGGCTTTGTGTTTCTCTTGTTTCTTGACCCTATATTTCAGGTCTTTTACTCCTTCACTTGAGGGAACCCAAGTTCGTGAAACTGCAGGACAGTTTCACTTCTCCACTTTCTTTTCTATAAGTTTCAGTGTATCTG
>JADRCC010575381.1:0-16218 GCA_019843855.1 Hylomyscus alleni
AGATTCAAATACCCTCCATATAATGAATATACACTGGAAGATTCAAAGTCCTAGCTTCTTGTATTGAAGCAGCAATGAAAATTTTTACATGTTATAATGCTATTAGCCATTCCTTGGGGCAAAGCATTCCAATGATATTGCTTCATGGGTCCTTTAAAATTACCAGCAAGCTCACTAAATGCAAACCTCCTACAATCACCAGGATGCAAAGGAACAGTGTATACCCTTCCTGGAATGGCAGGTAGAGTAAGCCTGCCTACTCAAACCGTTGAAAACCCTGCAACAATCACCACCTGCTTCACTTTTTCTTAATTAAAAATGTGAGTTAGAATCCTGAGCCTGTGACCAAACAGCAAACTGCAGCCAATGGAATATAGCCAGCTTAACCACCATCTTCAAGTTTCTCTTGCAACACCAGAGCACATCCCCAACTTTGGAAAGCAAAACTCAACCTCTAACAAACAATTCAGTCTATCCAAAATCGACACCAAGTGCATCACCCCCATGCTACAAAGTTTGGCTGCCAGTTCCTGCGCAGGAACACACGATGGTGCAACCTCCAATACCTTAAAGAGGCACTGCCCTAAATCCTATCTTTTATAAGTCTGGTTTCTAGGATAAGAATTACATAAAATATTACCCAATTTAGATGTCTCTTTAGAGACCTGTTTCCCTGGGTTGGCTCATGCCACTTTTTGTTGTCCAAAGTGACTTCAACCCTGAGTTACCAGCTTTAAGCAAACTTCCTGTTACCAATGTTATGAAATGTTAATCATATCCAATAACATATAAGCCAATAATCTATCACCAAGACATGCAGAACACATTTATACTTTTAAAACCAGTCAGAAACAAAAAATGAAGTAGCTACACATTTACTTATTTAGACCAGATAAACTTTTCTTACTTTTTCTAGCTGTAATTTCAAGAGAGGAGCACCTTGTCACCTGCTGAACCCAATAATCACAATCAGAGATTTTTATATGAAAAACAGTCATCAGCTCCCTTACCATAGAAGTCAACATGCTGCTGGCCCCTTTAAGAGCACCTTGTGCAGACAATCAGCTCCTGGCAGGGCTTCTCCAGCTGTGCCAGACTCCTAGCTACAAGTGCAGGGCTCCAAAGGCCAATTGGGACTTTTTTTGGAATGAGTTAAAGCTAAGTCAAGGGGTAAACAACCAGCAGATAAAGTTTTAACCATTTTTTTCTTTTGAAAATGAAACACAGAATAACAGTCAAGCAACAAAATGAAACTCAGACATAAACTGAGAGACATGAACATATTGGTGCACCAAGGACAGACAATAGACAGAGAGGGAAGAGAACTAGATGTCCCAAAGGGATCCAGATATCCTACCTAAGAGACCCAGAACAAGAACTAAGCATTTTTCCAGTAGGAGCCAGAGAGGAGGCAGGATGTCTCCCAACAGCCTCCTGTCCTTAGGATAGCTCTGAAACAGTTTATGCTCATTTTCTTTTTCTTTCACCAAAGCATCCCTGGATAGTCAGGGAGGACTGCTTTTCTCAAACCCATTATCTCTCATATCTAGGGTGTAAACTGTCTCTAGTCAGGGTCCAAAAACTAAAAGCATATATGAGAATTATTTTCGCTTCTCTAGATTTTAACATAACTCTAAACACATACACAAAACACTTTACTTTTAACTTGCCCCATTCTTATGGGGTTTATTTACCGCTAGCCCAAATCTTCTTTACTTTCCTTTACACCCACTTCCCGAGGTGTTCTTCACTGTACCCCACTTACTGGAGATCCAACATTGAAGCCATCTGACCAATCCAGCTCAGTCAGTCAACAGGTTCTCCAGGGCAGGAATGAGGAATAAAAAGAAAAAAAGACAATTAGGCAACAATGTAGCATGACCCCAGCCAGTTCTGAGGCTGAGGCTATCCTGATCTTCTATGGAACACTTTCACAAACCCACCATAGTCAGAAAGAACTGAAGTAGTTATCTACTATCCCATGGTCTAGTCATCCTTACTTAGAAAACTAACCAGCCAAGCCTCCCTTTACCTTACCTCTGCTCCTCTTCATTTTTGAATTATTCTAGGGCCATCCTTTGCTTTATTTTAGGGATTTGGTCTGGTTTTCATTAAGTCAAGGCAACCAAAATTGCCTTGGTTTTGGGAGTGGTTTTTTTTTTTTTTTTTTGTTGTTGTTTTTTTTTTTTTTTTTTTTGCCTCAAGACCAGGTTGTTAACTTTTGAAAAACACACAGAGTAACAACTTTCTGTCTCGGGGTTTCATTATTGTGAAGAGACACCATGACCACGGCAACTGTTATACAGGACAACATTTAACTGGGGCCCACGTATAGTTTTAGAGGTTTAGTCCATTATCATTCTGGTGAGAAGCATGGTAGCATGCAGGCAGACAGTGCTGGGGAAGAGCTGAGAGTTCTACACCTTGATCTGCATGCTGCAGAAAGAGACTGTATACCACACTGGGTATGATTTGAGCATATAAGACCTCAAAATCTGCCTACATAGTGACACATTTCCTCCAATATGGCCACACCTCCTAATAACACCATTTCCCATGGGTCAAGCTTTCAATGCAGGTAGACTGTGTATCTAAGAGCCATTCGTTCTATTGGGTTGTTTGTATGATAAGAAATGATGACATCACATTAGACCTCTCCAAGACTGATAGCAGATGATAGCTTACATAGAGAAGAGCCAAATAGGAATGAGGACACTAAGCTAAGATGGCTTACTTTCTATATGCTTGGCAAGATACCCGTGTTCCTAGGTTATCCACCCTCATTTGGTGTCAATTGACCTAGATCAGTGTCTCTTTCTTACTACTGGCTGAACATTATGATCACCTGGGGAGACTTAAAAATTGTAATATGTGGATTCTATGTCAGCCAAACCTGCAAAGTCTTTACTGCAGAGTCCATTCCCTAGTATTTTTTTTTTAAAACTCTCATGGTGAGTCTAATGTGCAGCCACAGTTGAATGCTACTGGTCTATATCTTCCCAATAGCATGGCATCTGTGATTTCTGCTGAGAGCAAGGGAAGCAGTGTGAAAAGAAGACAAAGTTTTGTGGAATAGACTGACTAGGGAAAAAATCAATGAAAGTCAATAAACTCTATTTCAGATATGTCAATGGGCTGATGGGGCGGCTTAGTGGATAAGAACACTTGTGCATGCATGAGGACCTGATGATCCTTGTCTCCCATTAAAAAGAGCCAGATGTGGCTGCATATATCTATGACTCCAGTGTTGGAGGGTCAGGGTGGGAGTTAGTGACAGGAGGATCACTGTGGCATGTAGTCCAGCTAAATGACCCCCTGAGCTTCAGATTCAGTGAAAACTGTTTTATGGAATTAAGGCAGAGAATGATAGAGTAAGATACTTGATGACCTCCTCTAGCCTACATGCTCCTGCGTGTGCCCATAACCATATATATATACACATATGCATTGGACATTGTACTGGCTGGTTTTGTGTCTCAACTTGACACAGGCTGGAGTTATCACAGAGAAGGGAGCTTCAGTTGGGGAAGTGCCTCCATGAGGTCCAGCTGTGGGGCATTTTTTCAATTAGTGATCAAGGAGGTAGGGCCCCTTGTGGGTGGTGCCATCCCTGGGCTGGAAGTCTTGAGTTCTATAAGAAAGCAGGCTGAGCAAGCCAGGGAAAGCAAGTCAGGAACATCTCTCCATGGCCTCTGCATCAACTCCTGCTTCCTGACCTGTTTGAGTTCCGGTCCTGATTTCCGTTGTGATAAACAGCCATGTGGAAGTAAGCCAAATAAACCCTTTCCTCCCCAACTTGCTTCTTGGTCATGATGTTTGTGCAGGAATAGAAACCCTGACGAAGACAGACAGACAGACAGACAGACAGACAGACACACACACACACACACACACACACACCCCTGAAGCTCATGAAGTCTAAATTTAGAGGATCAAATCAATCAGAGTGGCCTGGGATATTCTTTAGCAATGCTTGGTAGAGGGCAGAAGAAACAATAGGGTTGTTCAGATCATGTGCCTCATCAGAACAATGCAGAAAGTCCATGTAAGAGACAATTTCCAGGCCTCCATTTCCAGTAGGGCTGTTTCAGTACATTTGGATCAATGGTCTTTACTTTTAAGAAAAATACGGTGTACCCACATTGTGTTGGCAGAAGTCAGTCCAGTCTTGAGTGTGAGAATTATAAAAATCAAGGTTGGTTAGAGTGTCAGGGAAAAGGCAGATTCTGTGATTACATTGAACATATGTCTGAAATGCCAGTCCTGGAGATTTGGTTAGCTCACAAAGTAGATGAAGTTAGAAAAACAGAGGGGGAATAGAATGGAAGGGAGGTGAATAGTTAAGTAACAATGCACAAAGTATAAAATTCTGGGAAAAAACGTGGTTGTCCAGATAGTGACCAAAGAGTAGAAATTCAAAGATGCTTGTTTAAATTCTACTCCCTCCTGTGGCCATGCAGCTGCCCGCCATAGGAAGAGAAATCTACGAGTGTGCAGGGGAGGCCACTGTACCTCTTTGCAGGGATGGCTAGAGTAGGGAGCAGAGACTCATGGCTTAAACCCCAGCCATGGATTCGCTCACAGCTCTTGAGGCCACAGTCTAAATCACGATATTGGCAGGCCTGAGTTTCTTCAAGGGCTTTCTAAGCCTCAGGTGCATGAATGCTGTTATTTTCCTCAGGTCTTCATATCATCTTCATTATGCCTGGACCTTGGCTTTACCTAATCTCTTCCTATAAAGATGAAAATCATATTGGATTAAGATCCTAACTTGTAGTTGCTTTTAAATTTTTGTTTTGTTTTAATTATCCCTGTAAGTGTATTTTGAGGTGCAGGGATTATAATGTCAACACATGTGTTTGGGGAGACATGGGTTTAGCCCAACTAGGGCTTTGGGCTTTGGTTTTTTACAATGTATTTTCTTTGGATGTTTAGGAATGAAGTTAAATCCACTGTTCAAGCCTGGGTGAGAGAGGGTAGAGCCTGTACTAAATGAGTTTCTCCAAGCAGTTCTGCTGTAAGAGTGGTTTCTTAACCTACAGGATTAGCCGTTCCTAGCGTGGGTTGTTGTCTGTGAGCAATAACTCTTGAGAACAATGGGCTCTGATGAAGATGGTGAAGCTTTGCCTTGAAAACATGAAGATCTAAGTTTGATCCATGAATCCTTATGAAAAATTACCAGGTGTGGTAGTATATGCTTTTAATTCTTAGTGTGGAATCCTTGTCTCTGCTGTTGCTAGCTCTGAGATTGTAGACTGTGTATAGCTCAGGCTAGCCCTTTTTCACGTGTGCTGAGGATCCTAATTCAGGTCTTCAGGCTTGCAAGACACCTTACTCACGAGGCCATGTCCCAGCCTCAAGAGATAGCTAAGCCAATAAAGGGCTAGAACATTGTGCTATCAATAAATACCGTTTATTTCTTGTCAAAACTACCTAGCAAACATGTAAGAAAGAAGAGATTTTAGGTCTCTGATATATAGTTGGATATTTTTCTGACTTAGTACTCTGATGTGGATGACCCTCCTGCTCAGTTCCTGAATACTCGAAAGATAAGAGGATTTTTTTTATTGCCTTCCACAGTTTATTTTAGAAATCTCCTGGCTCTATGGTGAGAAGAAACATGGTGAAGACATGGAGGTGCCATGGCTTTATCTTAAGCTTCATAAAACAAGTGAAAAGAAAACAAAATCTCCGGAAGTATAATTCCCATGCAGAGAAGTGTACAATTGAACAACAGTCAGGAAATGTGCTAAGTTAATCCACAACACAATATTAGCATAGTCCCTCCTCCCTGTTACATCACTCCCTCTGTCTCACAGTTAATGATCTCTCTATCCAGCCCTCAGCAATGGCTATTCTGCTTCAATAGACTTCTCCAGGTCTTTTAATAAATGTACTAGGAAATTAAAGAAAACTCTACTTCCAGGATCTATTTCAGTCAAGTAAAAGCTTACACACTAGCTTTGACCTCAAACCACCTGAGTGAAGTTGCTCTTTTACTTCTAGTTATAATAGCTTTACAAATGAATTTGGTCATTGGGTCAGTATATTATTTGAAAAAATGTCCAATATGTCTAATAGTCCACTTTATTGTCATAGACCTGTCTTATGGCTAAAGGTTAAGTCAGGCATTTACTTAACCCATTAGCTTGTCCTTGAATTATGTATAATTATTACTTTAGAGATCTCTGAGGTTGTCAAGGTGTCAGATGATGTAATGGAAGCATGACAAAGTTCACTTGTTAAAAGTGAATTATCACTTCCTATTTCTCTGGACTGACAACCTTTTATTATTTCTAACATTTAAAAGGTGACAAATGAACTGTCTCAGAATACTCACTTGATTACTTTGGAAAGGGAAGCCTATTGTTTTAATTCCAATAATTTTCCTAAATGGTCGTCACATTTGAAATTTGTTCTGAGAGAGTTCTTTTTTTATTTATTTATTAATTTATTTTTGTACACTCCTTGATTTATTTCCCCCTCCATCCTCTGACTGTTCCACATTCCATACCTCCTCCCCACCCCCTGTCTCCACGATGATACTCCCCACCCCACCTGACCTCTAAATACCCTGGGGCCTCCAGTGTCTTGAGGGTTAGGTGCATCATCTCTGAATGAACACAGACCCAGCAGTCCTCTACTGTATGTGTGTTGGGAGGCTCATATCAGCTGGTGTATGCTTCCTTTTTGGTGGTCCAGTGTTTGAGAGATCTCAGTGGTCCAGATTAATTGAGATTGCTGGTGCTCCTACAGGGTCGCCCTTCTCCTCAGCTTCTTTCAGACTTCCCTAATTCAACAACAGAGGTCAGCTGCTTCTGTTCATTGGTTGGGTGCAAATATCTGCATCTGACTCTTTCAGTTGCTTGTTGTGTCTTCCAGAGTGTGGTCATGCTAGGTCCCTTTTTGGGAGCACTCCATAGCCTCAGTAATGGGATCTCTCCTAGAGCTGGATCTCACTTTGGGACTGTCATTGGACCTTCTTTTCCACAGGTTCCTCTCCATTTCCATCCTGTAATTCTTTCAGACAGGAACAATTATGGGTCAGAGTTGTGATTGTGGGATGGCAACTCCATCCCTCACTTGATGTCCTGTCTTGCTAGAGGTGGGCTCTATAAGTTCCCTCTCCCTACTGTCAGGCTTTTCATGTAAGGTCCTTCCCTTTGAGTCCTGAGTGTCTCTCACCTCCCAGGCCTCTATTGCATTCTGGAGGGTCTCCCCAACCTCCTATCTCCTGAGGTTACCTGTTTCTATTCTTTCTGCTAGCCCTCAGGGCTTCAGCTCTCTTCCTTTACCCAATACCAGATTAGGTTCCCCTCCCCCTTCCCCCCCACCCACAACTGGCCCCCCCGTCCCCTTTCACCCTGAAGTTCCCTCCCTCCCTCCCATTTGTTATTGCTTTCTTCTCTCTTCCAAGAGGGACTGAGGCATCCTCACTTGGGCACTTCAGCTTGTTGACCTTTTTGAGTTCTGTAGGTATTCCGCACTTTTTTCTTTCTATCTATTCCTTCATAATCTTTACTGAAAGTCAGAGATGTATGATGGGTGTAAGGGCAAAGGGCATGTGTGGTCCTCAAGGACATGGGCTTTTTCTTGCTCTATAATTGACACAGAAAAAAGCAAACATGAGTCACAATTTAATTTTATACTGTCAAAATGAGATTTAAAAGTTTAGTTAAAATATTTCTAAATCTATGCTCAATGTACATCCGAGAGATCAACACCATCCTTAATTGACGTTTTTGGTTATTTTTCTATTTTTCCGCACAGGTTTATTATATTCATATACATTGCAATAATTATTACATATTTCTGATTATACAACCCACAAAAGCATTGATAGCCATGGATAAAAGGAGAATAGTTACAGACCAAAACCTTTCTGGAAAATTTAGTTTTCTATGTAAAGGGACAGATCTCTGTGTGATGTTTGTTTGTTTGGAACAAAAATAGTAATCATGAACTGCTTCTTGGACACCTGACCAAAATTCCTACCCTTTACTAAGTGTTCACCACCAGTAAGACATCCTGTAATCTGAGTATGGTACCAGACTTAAGGTTCTGTATACAGTAAATCGATATCCTATAGGTCACTATGAGTATGTGAAATTTACTGGATCAATCGCTCTGTGTGGGAAAGCCTCATGATTTATGGCTAGTGGTTTTATCAAATGGCTAAAATGAAAGGAAAATTAAAAGCTTGTAGTTGGTTGGCCTGATGTTTTTTTTATATTCTGATGTTAATGCTGGTTCCTTAAGAAGGGTCGCCCCAGTTGAGCAGACCATTATGTTCTCAGGCGAACCTTCTAACTGGTCAATAAAAGGCTAGAGCCTTTGGGCAGTGGAGAGAAGAGATGAGACTGGAGATTTGAGAGAATGGGCCAGGTAGAGAGGAAAAGGAGAATAGGAGAGGGTAGAGAGGACAGAGGAAGATGAGGAGAAGCCATGATGTGTCAAAATTGAGTGACCAGGAGAAACCTCAACTAGCAAACAGTCTTATAGCTGGGAATAAGTTAGGGTAGTGTTAGATCTGTCCAATCTAGGCATATAGATAATAATAATAATAATAATAATAATAATAATAATGATGATGATGATGATGATACTAGATTGTATATTTTGTTTAGGGTTGGAAGTTCCTACAACAAAAACCCATATGCAGTTTCAGATCAAGGATACTACAATGGAAAGACTGGAGATCTGGTTATGTTCAGAGGAAACTAAGAAGACATTGCTAATCCCTTTTGTAGAACAACAGAGACCAAACAAACAAACAAATGAAAGAAAACAAAACAAGAAAAACCAAATTTCTCAGCCAATGCATTGTCCTTGACTTTACTCCCTCCTGGAAGATTCTCGTCATGATTACTGTGCATCCCATATCTGAGAACCAAAGAATTGTTGGCCACAAAGGAGTCTATGAAAATGTTGGGAAAGGAGTGGCCTCCTTAGAACAGTAGCATTAGTGTCATTAAAGAAAATCCTGCAGGAGCGACGCATTGGGGGGGCTCACATCTCACTTAGGGAACAGAAGCTATGAGTCTTTATATGTGTGTGTTGGAAGCTTACCACTCTAGGGTTTGGAGATATTGGATCAAATATGACACTGACTCAAGTGCACACGGGGCATCTGTGCTCTGTTCTCCATTTAACTTCAATATAAAGTTTGAAGTCATTCCTCCCATGAGTGTATTTGAGTCCTTTCTCTTCAGGATTGGAGCTTGAGCTTCAAGATCAGAATCTTCTACTAATTCTGGGCCAAGAATAGCTCAATGATATGGAGGCATTTTACCCAGTGCAGGGGAATCACTTAACTCTCTCAACCACATTTAAGCTGGGGAGTTGTGCTTGGGAAGGGAGATTGTTTCTTTAGTATTTCAGTCAAGTATATTCCACAGTCCATGCCAGAAAGCAGTCATTTTGCTACTTAATTCTGTTGGGATTTGTCTATTGTTGCACTTTTCTCATCAGCCCAGGCAATCTTTATTCAGTGCATGAGTTGTCCGCTAACTCCCAAGCAATTCTTCAAAAAGAGCATGGCCATTGTAATATAAAATCTGGTTATGTTAGTATATAAAGTCCTGTGTGACGCTCCAGAGCTGAAAAGACAAGAAACCTCATAGCTTATGTCCTGGCAGACATTTTCCTAATCTGAAGTCAGAACCCTACTAGCTCCATTTGCCTCCACTGGCTAACACTCAAATGGTTTTTCTCTTTGCCCTGGTCTGTTTTAACTTTCTTCATCTATTTATTTATTTATTATTCATTCATTCATTCATTCATTCATTCATTCATTTATTTATATGTTCAAGAGTGTGTGTGTGTGTGTGTGTGTGTGTGTGTGTGTGTGTGTTTGTGTGATGTATGTGCCATGTGTATGCCTCACTTACATGTGCAGGTCAGTGGACAGCTTGCCAGGCTCTTTTACCCGAGCAGGTTGAGTCCAGGGAGTAAACCTAGGTCAGGCTTGGAAGCAAGCATCTACACAAACCATGAAGCCATCACTGGGCCCCTAGCCATGACCTCAATCTGCATAGCACTTTGGCACACAGGCCCATCTCTGTGATGTGTTTTCTTCATTTTATTTTTCTCATTAACACCTGGCTGTCTTTAAAGTTTCAGTGATGTTGCTTTGGGAGGCAGGCTGTTCATTTCACTTAAAATTCTTAAGCAATCTGTTTTTTCCTCTATAATGGCTTGTTTTTGTCTCTTATTTATTTCCCCAGCAGACTGAGATCTTCCTGAGATCAGGTAGCAGGTTTTGGTACTGGAGAGGTGCATACTGCCTGCTGACTGCATAAATGACGATTCCTATCTATGATATGTTAAGGGTAACCACCCTGCAAAGTGTACTGAGCACTGCATGTTGACTAAACACCTTTCTTGGAGCACAGCAGTGATATTTTCTGTTTTGTTTCTGGGAATTCAGAGCTGCTTTGATCTGTTCCTTCTTTCACTCTTTTTCTCTCTTTCTTGTTCAGTTCCTTCTTTCTATCAAACAGAAGGTCTCTGTACTTTCTGTAACACAGGATGCCCTGGAGCTGAATGAATAGCACAGGCTGGCTTCGGAATCCTGACTGCTGGTGTGAGTCCATCATCTGGCAGGTGTGAGTTCCCTGGCTGGCTGCTTGTTCCTTTGTAGCTTACTGCTTCTGTTTCCTGGCAGCTTGCATGCTCTTTCTTTGTGACTAGGTTTCATTGATTCTACTATAATATTAATCAATTTTGGTTGGGTTTAACAGAGATACTAAATTTGAATCATCCAATTGTGCTACTTTCTTGGGACACAATTAAGAAATAAACACACGTGCTTTACCCTCTCGGTCACATTTTCCTCATACATAAAGTAGCACCTAAATTTCTCTTCTGATTTTTTGCATGACATATTTGTTTGTTTTAAAATGTGTTTTTATTCAAAATAGAATTACATCACTTTCCTCCTTCCTTGCCCCCTTCCAGCCCCCCTAGGCATCTCAGCAACACCCCCCCCATTCTCCCACTTTTAAGGTGACTACTTTTCTCTCTCAATTATTATTGCTACACATGTATGACCTCCTTCCCTCACCACAAAACTTAAGTATGTTTATATCATTTGTGTATATATGGTTTCATGGCTAATTATTCTGTGTTGGACAACCGATAACTGGGCTCATCTCTGAGCAATGCATGGAAGAAGCTAATTTCCTTCTTCCAGCACTCACTACTTGCCTATAATTCTATGTCTGGGGGGTAGCACCTACAAAATGCCATGCTTACACATTAATATGTCCATCAATATGAAGGTTGTTTTGGTCTTGTTTGCACAAAAATTTCTAGGAGAGACTGTTCTACAACAGACTTTCTGATTTTTACAATCTCTCTGCCACCCCCTCTTCTGAGATGTCCCCTAGGCTATAGATGCAGGAGCTTTCATGTAGACATATCTGTTGAGGCTGGACACTCCATGTCCATTATGTCCAGTTGTGTTTTTCCATGGTGGTCTCAGTTTACTATAAAGAAATGCTTATTTGATAAGGGATGGTGGCCTCATTTATTCAAGTAAGGCAGCTGCAGGACATCCTTTGATTTTCATGAAGAGTAAGAATTTATAAAAACAGTATATTGAGGATCCTTCTGGTTTCCATCTATGCCTGGATCTTACCCTGTGCCACAGGGTTTCATACCCAAATCTTGCCAAGAGAGAGCTGGTCTCCCAGGAATGCTGACACACCTGAGAGCACAGATAAGACCACCATTTCTGCTCAAATACCTGGCCTAAGAAGGACCATCCTGGTGCTCGCAGGACACAGAAACCGAGGAAGAGCTGGAGACAGGACCTTCAGGTTTCCATCTGCACCCCAGAGCTTACCCTGTACCACAGCTCTCCATAATCAAATACATCCTGGAGAGAACTGGTCTCCCAGAAATACTGACACACAGGCTTGCAGGAGGGACAAGACTCAGTCAGAGACAGCAACACCACACAACACCAGATAAATCCAGATGGTGAGAAGAAAGGGCAAGAACATAAGCAACAGAAACAAAGGCTATTTGGCATCATTAGAACGCAGTTCTCCCACCACATCGAGCGCTGGATATCCCCAACACACCAGAAAAGCAAGACTCTAAAGTCACATGTCATGAAGATGATATAGGACTTTAAGAAGGACATAAATAACTCCCTTAAAGAAATACAGGAGAGCAGAGACAAGCAGGTAGAAGCCCTTAAAGAGAAAACAGAAAAATCCCTTAAAAAATTACAGGAAAACACAACCAAACATGTAAAGGAATTAAATAAAAGCATGCAGGATCTAAAAATGGAAGTATAATCAATAAAGAAATCACAAAGGGAGACAACACTGGAGATAGAAAATTTAGGAAAGAGATGAGGAGTCATAGACACAAGCATCAGCAACAGAATACAAGAGATAGAAGAGAGAATCTCAGGTACAGAAGATACTATAGAAAACATTGACACAACAATCAAAGAAAATGCAAAATGCAAAAAGCTCCTAATCCAAAACATCCAGGAAATCCAGATACAATGAGAAGACCAAACCTAAGGATAATAGGTATAGAAGAGAGTGAAGATTCCCAACTTAAAGGGCCAGTGAATATCTTCAACAAAATTATAGAAGAAAACATCCCTAACTTAAAGAAAGAGATGCCCATGAACATACAAGAAGCCTACAGAACTCCAAATAGATCAGATCAACCACAAAAGAAATTCCTCCCGTCACATAATAGTCAAAACACCAAATGCACAAAACAAAGAAAGAATATTAAAAGCAGTAAGAGAAAAAGGTCAAGTAACTTAGAAAGGCAGACCTATCAGAATTACACCAGAGTTCTTACTAGAGACTATGAGAGCTAGAAGACTCTGTGCCAATGTCACACAGACCCTAAGAGAACACAAATGCCAGCTCAGGCTACTATACCCAGCAAAACTCTCAGTTACCATAGATGGAGAAACCAGGATATTCCATGACAAAACCAAATTTACACAATATCTTTCCACAAATTCAGCCCTACAAAGGATAATAGATGGAACACATCAACATAAGGAGCAAAACTACACCCTAGAAGAAGCAAGAAAGCAATCTTCTTTCAACAAACCCAAAAGAAGATAAACATACAATCACACTTCCACTTCTAACAACAGAAGTAACAGGAAGCAACAATCGCTATTCCTTAATATCTTTTAACATCAATGGACTCATGTCCTTAGTATAAAGACATAACATAGATGAACAGACTGGATAAGTAAACAGGACCCAGCATTTTGCTGCATACAGGAAACACAATTCAGTGACAAAGACAGACACTACCTCAGAGTAAAAGGCTGGAAAACAATTTTCCAAGCAAATGGTCCCGAGAAACAAGCTGGAGTGCCATTCTAATATCAAATAAAATTGATTTTCAACCAAAAGTTATCAAAAAGATATAAGGAAGGGCACTTCATACTCATCAAAGGAAAAATCTACCAACACGAACTCTCAAGTCTGAACATCTGTGCTCCAAATGCAAGGGCACCCACATTTATAAGAGAAACTTTACTAAAGCTCAAAGCACAGATTGTACCTTATATAATAATAGTGGCAGATTTCAACACTCTACTTTCATCAATGGAGAGATAATGGAAATAGAAACTAAACAGAGACATAGTGAAACTAACAGTAGTTATGAAACAACCCCCAGCCCTCAAGAGAGGAATGGATACAGAAAATGTGGTACATTTACACAATGGAGTACTACTCAGCTATAAAAAAACAATGACTTCATGAAATTCACAGACAAATGGATAGATCTAGAAAATATCATCCTGAGTGAGGTCACTCAGTTACACATAGTATGTACTAACTGATAAGTGAGTATTAGGCAAAGAGCATGGAATACAACTTACAGACTGCATGAAGCTCAAGAGGGTGGAAGACCAAAGAGTGGATGCTTCCATCTTCCTTAGAAGGGGAAACAATATAATCAAGAGAAGTAGATGGTGGGAAGGACTTGGGAGGAAGAGAAGAAGGGGAGGGAAAAAGAGAGGAAGAATCAGGTATGGGAGGAAATGGAGGAGATGGACACAGGGTCAGGAAATTGATAGAGATGTGTAGCAATGAGGGATGGGGAGCTGGGGGTAGCAACCAGAAAGTCCCAGATGCCAGGAAAGTAAGACCCTCCCAGGACCCCATGGGGATGCTATTAGCTGAAATACCCCACAAAGGTGAAGGAGAATCTGTAGAGACCATATTCAGAGGTTAGGCATGGGCCCCTGTTGAGGGATGGGACCACTCACCCATTTCCAAAGTTTGAACCCAGAACTGGTCCCATCTAAATGAAATACAGGGAGAAAGAGTGGCACAGAAACTGAAGGAAAGGCCATCCAGAGACTGCTCCACCTGGGGATCCATCTCAAATGCAGACACCAAACCCAGACACTATTGCAGATACCAAGAAGTGCTTGCTGACAGGAGCCTGATAACAGCTGTGTCCGGAGAGGCTCTGCCAGATCTTGACCAATTCACATGCAGATTTTTGCAACCAACCATTGGACTAAGCCCAGGTATCCCAATGGAGGAATTAGAAGAAGGACTGAAGGAGCTGAAGGGGCCTTGTCTGGCATCAATGGGAGGGGAGGCCCTTGGCCCTCTGAAGGCTTGATGCCACAGTGCAGAGGAATAGTGCTAGGGCCAGGAGCAGAGAATGGGTGGACTGTGGAGCGTCCTCATAGAAGCAGTGTAAGGGGAGAATGGGTGGACTGTGGAGCGTTCTCATAGAAGCAGTGTAAGGGGGAGTGGATGGGGGGGCTTGCAGAGGGGAAACTGGGAAAGGCGATAACATTTTAAATGTAAATATATAAAATATCCAATTTAAAAAAACAGTATGTAGAAAAATGGACTAATCTTGACTGGTTATTTCTCTCAACAATCCTTCTTCATTCCTCCTCATTTGTTAACTATTAAACAGGCTTCTATTTGCCTGTTTTTGTGTCTTCTATCTGTAGATCAATATTTCCCCACTGATACAAGGGGATAGAGACAGATATTTTGGCTTAGCCATGGGAATTACAGGCTGTGAGGAAGAAGGTCAAACTAGTATTGTAAATCAAAGTGGCTAGTTTTAAAAGGGTAGAGGTTTTTTTTTTTTTTTCCCTGTAGTAAGCTATATCTTTAAAAGACTTAACAACGCTCTAAAGGGTCTGAGAGGCCATATACCAGAGTTTCTTTTTTCTCTTTTAGAAGCAGCAGAATAGTTGCCAGCTGTGTGCTGTGAGCACAAGGCTGAAGTACTTTAGATGTTCACCTCCCCATCTTTCATCCTCCGTGACCTTGGCCTTCAGTTCAGATATTAGTCTTTATAAAGTTCATGCCAAATAAAAATGGTTACATTACTGAACCCTGGTTATTTCTGAATTGCCATACCAGTTCATCTTAATAGTAGAAAGGTGAGCAAGCCTTGAGCAGTGAAATATCATGTAGGCCCATAGCGGATGGCTAAGTTAGAGAGCAGGATTCTTCTGGGTAGAAATTGGGGAAGTTTGGGCAATCTCGGAAGACTGGGGAGGTGGAGATTAGAGGTTGAAGGGGTCCTGAGTGTTGAAGGAAAAGAAAAATGGCTTGTTTTCAGTTTCTTCTACCTCCCTAGTAGAATCATTGTTATAATAGCTCCTTGTTTTCAGAGAAATCTGTATCCAAATTTTTAAGAATTTCATTCCATTAGGAGCAGCTCTGATCTAGGCTAACTTCCCAGATGGAATTAATTCCAGTTATGAAACAAATCAAGTGAAGAGGAGTTTACTTCAGCTTACAGTTTGACATCATACTGTCTAGCATGGTATGGAAGGCGAGAGGGCAGGAGCATTAGGCAAGTTGTCACAGTGGGTCAGCTGTTGACAGGAAGCAGACCTGGGCTGTAAGACCTCAAGTCGAACCATCAGTGATCTACTTGCTTCAAAAAATGTTCCACCATTTAAAGTTTCTGTATTCTTCTGGAACTGCATCCATCTGAGGTCTAGGGTCCCAGTGACCCAAGATATGGAGGACATTTCACATTCAGACCCCAATAACTTCATTTTAAAATAATGTGTTAAGATCTTATGCAGGAGTAAGGTCACATCACAGGTCCTAGGTGGATAGGAACTTTTTAAGGGAAGGGGACACTATTTAACCCAGTACTTAGTTTCCTCATCAAAGAAATAAAAGATGTTTTACACACACACATAGACACACACACACACACACA
>JADRCC010575382.1:0-10029 GCA_019843855.1 Hylomyscus alleni
AAGATACCACCTGATATCCAAGAATTGTCATCATGTCCCCTCATGAAGAAGTTCCTGTTTAGTACATCCTGTATCATCATTCAAAGTTCATCTATACATCTCTTCAACTGTCCAGTCTCTCTTCAGTGTTATTGCTTCAACAACCTAACCATGCAGACTAATCCCCAGGGACTCTCTATAGACCCCCATGGATGTATGCCCTGACTTTCACATACAGTGCCAGTATCCTTTAGAAAACTACACAGAAAAATCTCCCTGAAGACAGTAAGATTGAGGTGGGAAATGTTTATTTTTATTAAAATATAATTATTTATCATTTCCAACCCCCTCCCTCCAACCCTTCGTATGAGCCCCTCACCCTCCATGTTTCCACTCTTTCATTATTGATATTTAGTTTTCGTATTGACTATTTGAAAATACAATTTATTAACATTTATTTTCGAAATATATAAAATGTGCTTATAAATATCTAGGTTGGCATACATGCCAGTATACATTAGCTTACCAAAAAGACTTAAAATACAGAAAAGAAACAGATATAAAAAAAAAGCTAGCACATCATAGATGGTTTCAGTACATCATGCTGAAACTTTTCTAATGGATGCTTAAGACTACATTTTTCTACAAAAGCAGAATTGTCATATTCATTTGGCTAATTATATAAATACGTCCAGTTTTTTTTATTATAATCTCATGGTGAGAAAAACTAACCTTGCAATTATCAGTGTTTATCTATAATGCAGTCTATTTTAAAAGTGGGTTAAATGGACTGTGGGAATGCTTTAATTCATCTATTAGCAATACTTGGTTATAGTTTCTGTGACATTAGGTAACACTGTTTTCTCAGTATTTCTTTCCAACTTCCTAGAAAGTAAATCAAGGCTTCTTTATCTAAACTGAATGGCACAATTACTTCTATTGTGTATTCTATACAATGGACTGTCATAAAGAACACAGCAGCTTCATTTCATTGTCATTCAGTTGTGGATAGTAGAGACACCCATTATGTGGAGAAAGAGTTTAAATTGGAGGCCTCCGTTATGCCCCTCCCTTGGAGCTCAGAGAACCCCATTGGAAAGCAGAATGGAAGAGCACAGGAGTCATGGCCCACGGTGGAAAGGTGTGAGGGCTTTTGCCTTGTCTTAATTGTGTTTGTTGTGACCTGTTTCATAGTTGTTTCTTTTTTTCTGAAAGGAGACAGAAAGGGAGTAAGTGAATCAGTATAAAAATGAAGGGAGGGAGGTTGGGTAGAGAGAGGGAGGGGAAACTGCAGTCAGATGTAGAAAAGAAGAATCTATAATTAAAAGAGTAAAAAGGATTGGGTTGTCTTTTTTTTTTCCTGTTTAAGATATTGTCCAAGCCTTTTACATCATTTTTTTTTCTTTCATCTATTCCTATAATTCAAAGGCATGGACGTTTCATGGTTTTGCATGTTTCTTATATCCTTTCTTGTTTTGTTTTGTTTTCATACTCTTTATTTATTTGATAAACATCTCCTATGTTTGAGTCCTAGTTTTCTACCTTCTGCTTCATCCATTTAAGCTTTCCTTTGAGTTTTCTAGTTGGTTTATTGGATGTTTTAGTATCACCTTCATTTTTTTCTTGATTCCTGTTTCTATACCTTTATTTAATTCCATTCTCAAACCTTGAATTGTTTTCATTATTTCTGTCTGCCTTACATTAATGTTTTCTTAGACATTCTTCTTGTGTTGATTCTCCTTGAGTTCTGTCTCCTTAAATTCAATAAACTGTTTTGTTTTGTTCTTTGTTTTTTGTGGTTGAGTTTTTGTTTGCTTGCTTTGTTTTGTTTTGTTTTTTTTACTTTGCTTTGTTTGATTTGTTTGTTTGTTTGTTTTCTTTATGTTGTATGTACTTTCTTTAAATTCCTTGAATTTTCTGACAAACCCTGTTATTGTTATTTTAAATTCTGGGTCCTTAAGTTCACCTGACTAATTCTTATGGGAAAACATTTCTACAGGACTGGTAGGTTTTGGAGAGGACATATTGTGTTGATATTTCACTTTTGTATTTTTTTAATCATATCTGGGATTATGGATTTCTTTTGTTAGTTTCCATGTCTTATATGAGCAAAGCAGTTTGGGCTAGAAAAAAGGAATGTGGTCTCAGGTTGGACCTGAGGTTAGAAATGGCTTAGTTGAGAGGAATTCAGGAGGACAGAAGAGGCTGAGCTGATCCTTAGCATATGCCTCCTGGTCTGAGAGTAGATTTTAATGGTAGGTATTCCTAAGTGAAGGTGTTGTATATGGTGAGATAAGAGGTAAGCAAAAAGGGCCCTGGATGAATCTTAGAAATTGTGGTCCAGGGCTGGACAGACTGGGTTAAACACTGAAAGTAGAACCATGCTACATCTGGCAGTCAGAGGGAGTAAGTAGCCTAGAACCTTTAGAAGATAGATAGATTTTACACACACACACACACACACACACACACACACACATATATATATATGTACACACACACACATGTGTGTGTGTGTGTGTATGTGTGTGTGTACAGAGAGAGAGATCTTCTAAACAGAACAGCACAACATTGTATTTCCCTATTGTTACATGTATGCAAGATATATTGGATATATAAATTGAGATGACATTTGTAGAAGAATTTTAATACAGCAACATGCCTGTTCTGGCAAGGAGTCACATTCAAAAACATTGGTGTCAGTGATCCACCTAGAATACAGAAACAATACACCTTTAATCCCGCTGGCTGGAATACACACTTAGTACATACCTTTGAAGTAAAATTGGTTTATAGAAGGAAACAGTCATTTTTTAAAGTGATGTTTAATTCAGGGATGGACAAAGTAATATATCAGAAAGATTTTCTAGAATGAGTCAGAGATTAAATATACCCAGCTCTCAGGAGAAAAATACAGGAAAGAGAAGCTATTTACGAGAGCAGGAAGGAGAAAGGAGGTGGAGGTAGAGGAGGAGGAGTCAATTTTACTGAGATAGTTTCAGATGAAGTCAGAATGAGCCAGAGAATGAGAAGAAGCCAGAAGATTAGAACAAATTGCTAGAGTTAGTTTGAGGCCAAGCAGAGCAATTGAATGAGAGCAGAGAGAAGCCAGACTGAATCAGTCAACTTTGAAAAGAGTTTGAGCCAGAAGAGCTGAGCTGAACCAGTGACCAGAGATTAGAAAGAACTAGAGAGGTTAAGCCTCTGAGATGACAATTACTTCAGACAAATAAAAGCTATATTTGTAAAATTTAGTTTAACTTATGCATATTTATACACAGATTACACATAAATCCATTTTGCTAAATTGTGTATTAATGATTACAAAAATTAAGTTATGCCAATTATATAAGAATAAAACATTGCCATACTTTAGGCTTAATTTGTAGTTTAAATGCTGCTAGTGAAGTCTGTCACGTTCAAAGTTATTATGCATCTGAGTTGCATGCTTATTTAGATCAAACTCATTTGCCCTTCAAACTCATTTGCCCTTCTTTGGTTTTATAACTATATGTATATTTGTGTGTTTTTGCTGTTTGTATTTATGTGTGGATGAGCATATATATTTCTAATTTTGTTTACATGCTACAAATATCTCATCAATTATCCACCATGACTCTGGATATTTGAATGGCAATATGGAGAAATACTCAGTATTCTTTATTTCTTCACTTGTTTAGGGATTCTTCATTGGCATTCAAAAGAACTTATGTTTTATGATTCTTTTTTCATTATTCACTTGAATTTGTGCTAGGGAGCCACCACACAATAACTTAAAAATATTAAAATACCATTCTTTTAGGAATATTTCAATCTGTGTTCATATTCAGGAAAATAGCATGAACATAAATTAGATCATTTACTTTTTATGTTACTTGTAAAAAATTATAGGTATTTTACTGGAACTGAATAAAATTTCTATGTGACTAATTGCTAACATGATTAAGCTCATTGTGACTGTCTTGCAAATTGAGACTTGAGTATAGTAACCCAACAGAAATGATCTCTATTTTGTCTCTTAAAGTCTTAAACAGACATCTTGGTTGCTTTTGTTTCTTCTCTTACATAAAATGCTAAAGTTGTGTCTCTGGAATGCCAGTGTGCTAAACATTTTGTTATAGAAAGTTCCTGGAAAATATTTTCAACTGAATCCCTGGCTAGGGTCATTACCTAATAAGAAGTAAGTGATTGCAGAGTTTGAAGTGTGCAAATCCAAAGCCTATTTTGGGGGTGGCAATTTTGAGCCATTAAAATAGTCATTTGTTGTGCTTCTCTGCATCTGATCTAACAACTTTGTGGACATTAGGCAAATCCTTTGAAATGCTCAAAACACTAATTTTCAACTAACCAAACCTAAGCAGTCTGTCAGGTTGTATTTGTGGCTGTAAACAATGAGAGTTTAATGCATTTTGCTTTAATCTGCCTATTGTATGTCTCCAAAGAAATATTTCAAAAATGTTTTAATTTATGACTGTCTTTGTTCTGTTAATATAAAAATATCCTGAGACTGCTTCTACTATGGAACAAGTAGTTTGTGATAATGAAAATTTGTGTTCCTGGAGTCATGGACTTATATTTGGCTCCAGAACAAACTATACCTTGCCTACTTTGAGATGAGAGTTGCATTGTTTATCAAGAACTTTTTCCTCAATCGATGATAATATGGGGAAAAAAATAGAATTTTGAGGCAATGACATCTAGTAGACGTAACTCATGACACTTGAATATATACTTGAAGAGGATATGAGAACCTGACCACTTTGTGTGTGTGTGTGTGTGTGTGTGTGTGTGTGTGTGTATGTAAAATCTCTTTTTCCATTTGCCATGAGGTGATGGTTATAACTACACAACTAGGCTAAATCAAGTGATCATAGACAGAAAACTCTCAATCTATAAGACCAATGTAACTTTGTCCTGTTTTGAATTTGACATTGTTGTAGAGAACTACCCAAAAGGCACTGTTTATACTTTCTACCAATCTTACTCTTCTAAAAAACACTTATTGTATAATTTTTTCTGAATTTTCAATAAGTTTTAAAGTATTTCTTTTTTATATTATTTATTTATTCTATTTCAAATTTTATGGTTACTGATATACCAGGATAATTTCGATAGCATACATTTTCTGCTTATCTTGCTTATTGTTTTTCTTCTGACCACCACTGAAAATAGATAGATCTTATTTTGTGAATTTTTCATTTTTCCCCCTCCCTAAGGACATTTTTCACTTGAAAATTCTTAGCCTTTGAGTTGGGCACTGGTGGCACATGCCTTTAAACCCAGCACTTTAAAGGGAGGCAGAGGCAGTCAGATTTCTGAGTTCAAGGCCAGCCTGGTCTACAGAGTGAGTTCCAGGACAGCCAGGGCTACACAGAGAAACCCTGTCTTGAAAAACCACCAAAAAAAAAAAAAAAAAAAAGACAAAACCAAAAAAACAAACAAACAAAAAAATCCAAATCCAAAAGCATTAAATCTATTAGTCCTAGGCTTTCCAGTACTTTGGAATATTTAACTTGGATAATCTATTCTGTATCCTTTTATCATAAACACATTGATTCTACTTGAAAATATCATTCCACAATTTCTACAATAATCTCTAATGAGGTAATTGTATACATGTAAAATGAATGCTTTTAATACTTACTTATAATGAACCCTGGGATTGAGCTTTGATAAGACCAAAAATATAAGACTAATTGTCTTGCCAGGTGGTCTGTTAATTTTTTCTTGTTGGATATGTTTTGCACATTTTACGGGAATAAAATTTTGTAACTATGATTTTAAGAACAATTATTTTCTTAAATTTTATCCAGTTTTGACACATAATAATTATGTGCATTTGTCTTTTCAAAAATATTGCTCCTATAGAAGGATAAAGAATAGTGTCTCCTAGAAACTTTAACGGGTAAGGCTGAGACATAAGGAGAGAGAAAGACTAGGTAAGAATAAAGTTTCAGTTAAATAATATAGAAAAATTATTTGTATCCGTGCACATATCATCTTAGTGTATTAGTTATGCCTGGTTCTTCCTCCCAGTCCTGGAAGGAAACTAAGACTCAAAATATATTTACCTTGGTCTTGTAAGGAGGTTCTTCTCTGACTAGATCCTAACTTAAAATAACCCATTTATTCTAATCTACATTGTGCCATGTGGTTGGTTACTTGTGTTCAGGTACCATGTGTCTGTCTTGTTACATCTTCCCAGTCAAATCTTCTAAGCCCCACTCTATCCATGAAGTCGTTCTGTCTCCTGGATGTCCCACCTTCTATCCTACCCTTTCCTATAAGTCATAGATTTTTTTCATTGACAGGTAGTGCATCTATACAATACACATGAAATTCCCTCTGCATCTTTGTGTGCATCATGTATTATCTATAAATCACATCATCTATCAGTGTACCATGTATCTATACATTTCAGTTATGATATACCCTTGTTTCTCTAGAAACCACAGAATTAATTGTAAAACAAAAAAATGTATGTTCATGTATGTAACACAAATTTTTATTAACTATATTTTTCATTGTGTTAGTATAGAGTCTACAATATCTTTTTAAAAACTGTTTCTTTCTGCTTGTTTGGGATTACTTCAAATATTTCTACTTTGGCGTTGGTACTGCAATAGGTTTTACTTTATAAAACAAAAAGCTCATGTGAGTATTTGAGGGTTTGATTTCTATTGAGGGTTGATAGCTATTGTTTTCCATTTCCTTTTAGAGAATAGGAAATTGATGTTTGATGTACCTGTGGACCCATTTGGACTTCTGTATATTCTTTAGGGCACGAAGTGCATTTCTTATCTATGTTCCATTCCAGTCTACTATCTAGCATCAGATCTATCTAGCAATCCAAAAAGAGCTTACACTTCAGAACATACACTGCACCAATGTAAAATGACATCTTTGCCTTTGGATAAGAGCTAAACAATTGATTACAGTTTTCTCCTTGATAGAGCTTCTGATCGTTTCTATTATTTTTTTTTTTTGAGCCTAACTTGGGTCTAAATAGTCATTGAATAACTACCCCCCTTTTATAGGAGCTTCCATGATCTCTCTGCTGTTCACATTTTCTTTGTTGATCATGAAGAAAATCGAACATGTTTATAATTTGTTTTTGTTTTTATCTCCTTTTATATACTTAGTGGTAATAATACAACTGTGTACATCATTCTACTTTGATCTTCAAAAGGTTGTTGTTTATTTTATGGAAGTTTACTTTGTAATGAATCTACTTCCTAAGATCTCCTTCATTTATTCACATCCTAAGGAGTCCTCTTGATAGTATTTGTTAACATCAGGCATACCACATAGAAAATAATACTCAGAGGCTCCTGATGACTGCTCCCATCTGTCAGAAAACAGCTCTGACAATTATCTAAGTAAATGAACTGCTTCAGAAACCCTTCACATATTTGGTTTATCGAGTTTCATTTAAATATACATTCTAGTAAGCCAGTGCTAGAGCATTTAATTATTTGATAAATTCAAAAACTAGCCAAGCTATCATTTAATTTATTATGAATTGCCAATAAAACGTAACTTGGAGAAACCAATTGTTACCTGGTTTTATGACTGGCTTTGGGTGTTTATGCTAAGTTATCAATTGGTGGACGACATGAAATGCTTTCAGATCAACACCTTCTTCTTTTTATTTATTTGATATTTTATTTATTTACATTTCACATGTTATCCCCCTTTCCCAGTTTCCCCTCCAGAAACTCCCTATCACATCCTACTTACCCCTGTTTCTATAGGATGCTTTCCCACCCAACCACCCACTCCAGCCTCCCTGCCCTGACATTCCCCTACACTGGGGCATCAAGCCTTCACAGGACCAAGGGCCTTTCCTCCCATCGACACTCAATAAGGCCATCCTCTGCTATATATGCGGCTGGAGCCATAGGCCCCTCCATATGTATTCTTTGGTTGGTGGTTTAGTCCCTGGGAGCTCTGAGGAGGTCTGGTTGGTTGATATTGTTGTTCTTCCTGTGGGTTACAAACCCTTCAGCTCCTTCAGTCCTTTCTCTAGCTCCTTCATTGAGGACCCTGTGTTCAGTCCAATGGTTGGCTGTGAGCATCTGCCTCTGTGTTTGTCAGGATCTGTCAGAGCCTCTCAGGAGACAGCTATATCAGTCTCCAGTCAGGAAGCACTTCTTGGCATCCACAATAGTGCCTGGGTTTGGTGACAGTATATGGGAAGTATCCACAGGTGGGGTAGTCTCTGAATGGCCTTTCTCTTGGTCTCTGTTCCACACTTTGTCTCTGTATTTCTTCTCTTGAGTACTTTGTTCCCCCTACTAAGAAGAACTAAAGCACGATATACAAATTCAAAACACAGTCTTAAATTAAAAGGATTTTTAAAATGTTTCACACCTCTGTTGCTGTTGGTTGTCTAGCCATTGGTCAGGTGTGCATTTCAGTTAATGTTGCCAGGTAATAGAGGTACGTCCCAGTGCCTAAAGGATGTTAGAAATAGAAAAGAATTACTAAAGATCTGGCTAGCCTTTGGGGAGGGCTGTCTTCTGGGTGTGGCCTTTGTTAATCTTCTTGTTTGTTCAGGGAAGAGGATGGATGATGGAAAGACTGCTAGTGCCTCTGCATCCAAAGGACAGCTGTACCCAGGGGCCCTGTGTGCATCTTGGTAAAATACTTGTGTTCATTATGCACAGTTGTCGTCTGAATGTTACGTCCTAAAGGAGAGCACATGGTTGAGAGTAGAGCTAGTGGATATGGCAGAATTGACAAAAAGAGTTCCTCTTGAACATGGAACTGCTGAGCCATGTCTGGACAGTGTGGGGAAATTCATGTTGCTAGGCTGACTGGAGAGGCAGAGAGAGGTTCACAGGGCAAGGTCTGCAGCTGTGTGGAGACTGACATCCTGAGAGCCCCTGCCGTAGGTGCATCTCCCAGCTGCTCCATGGGAATACATTTGTTGAATGGGAACACCCCTTCTACATATGTTCATGGATAGATCTGCTGATAAGCTCAGGAATGCTATACTTAGTGTGGTCTGTTGTTTTGTGTTTCCTTGTGAGCTGAGACTGAGAGAATGCAGAATTTGATTGTAACTTTGCCAGTACATCTATACAGAGGCCTGCTGCCGTTTTTGTCTCCTATGAAATTTCTGTTGCCAAGGATTACAATTTTTTCTGACGGATTGAGATGGCATGGTGTATTCTTGGTCATCAAAATCCTTGTGTAATGTGGAGTTTTTAGTTGGTGGATATTCACAATGTGGGGAAAGCATGGTACATACTATATAATCTCAATTCCTCAAGCGTATGTATGCTTGCAGGACCTAGAATGACACATTGAGCTGAGCTGCTTGAGACTGGTTATTTTGTTCTTGCCTTCTTGTGTTTTGCTTCCTGTAATGCACATATTAAAAAATAAAAGCTTCTTTAAAAAGCTTAAAAAAATGTTTCACACAAATAACAACCAATGGAGACATAGTTGACTACACTAATATGCACATTTTCAATATTGATGATCACTATTAGAAAATATATATATATATATATATATATATATATATATATATATATTTAAAGACTTATTTATTATATGTAAGTACATGGTAGCTGTTTTCAGAGATTCCAGAAGAGGGAGTCAGATCTTGTTATGAATGGTCGCGAGCCACCATGTGCTTGCTGGGATTTCAACTCAGGACCTTCAGAAAAGCAGTTGGTGCTCTTAACCACTGAACCATCTCTCCAGCCCCAAAATATATTTTAAATTTAAAAGATTCAAAACAATGTCATTGAAAAACAGACCAAGAAGAATCAGAAAGCTTAATGTTCTGTAAATCTGTGAATGTCTTTGTCCAGATGCTAGCAAAGATGCTAATCTGGCACTGTCAAATCCAGAGGAAAGACTACAAAATGTCATTTTCAATACAATTACTCTACCCTTATCTCTCTATTAATATGTTTCCTAATATTAGTGTTTTCATTTGTTACCCTTTATATATTGTTGCCTTTATTTTTCTTCCTGTGATTTCTTAAAGATTCTTAGATATTTCCAAATTTCAGAGATGACTTAATATTTTTC
>JADRCC010575383.1:0-24779 GCA_019843855.1 Hylomyscus alleni
TTGGGTTCTTTCTCTAGTTCCTCCATTGGGGACCCTGTGCTCAGTCCAATGGATGGCTATGAGCTTTCACTTCTGTATTAGTCAAGCACTGTCAGACCCTCTCAGGAAGAAGCTATAGCAAGCTCCTGTCAGTAAGCACTTGTTGGCATCCACAATAGTGTCTGGCTTTGGTAACTGTATATGGAATGGATCCTTAGGTGGGATAGTCACTGGATGACCTTTCCTTCAGTTTCTGCCCCAAACTTTGTCTCTGTTGTTGAGTAGGAGCAATGGGGGAGGGAACAGGTTTTTGTTTTGTTTTATTTTATTTTGTTTCTTTTCTTTTCTTTTTTTTTTCTTTTGGAGGGGAAACTTAGAAAGCAGATTCTAAATTTAAGATCATCTAGAGCTATAAAATATAATGATACATACCTAATGTCTTAGGCCTAGTCCTGGAAGTATCTAGCCTCTGTTCAAGTTAACCTAGACCCAGAATATTTTCATCCTCTGAGACTTGTTGCTGAATAAGCTCACCTTTTCTTGATCTTTCTGACTTCTAACTGGCTGATTCAATTCAGTCATTCTGACTCAAACTCCTCTCTCAACTGATTTATTCAATCTGGCCATTCTCTTGCCCTCTGAATTTTTCTGCTTGACTTCAAATTAACTCTAGCAATTATTTGTAATCATTTGGCTCTTTCTCATTCTCTTGCTCATTCAGTCTTTGCCTATTTCTAGCTTGTTCTTTCCATAATCTGTCCCTATAAGCTTCCCTTGGTAAAACTGCCTACTTTTCCCTCTCTGTGCTATTCTACTCTCCTTCTGAACTCTACTGCTCTCCACAATATCTACTGTATTTATACAAGATTTGTGGAGAATTCAGGTACAGAAATTGAGAAAGAGGAGACTGAAGTACCTCTTGATATTTGATGGAAAAAAAAGCTTTAAAAATACACCTTTCTGCAGACACATCAGAAGAGGTTATTGGATCCCATTACCAATGATTGTGAGCCACCATGTGGTTGCTAGGAATTGAACTCAGGATCTCTGGAAGATCATTCAGTGCTCTTAACTGCTGAGTCAGTTTGCAACCCCAAAGGAAGAACAACAATATCAACTAACTAGAACTCCCAGGGTTTAAACCATCAATCAAGGAGTACACATGTAGGGACTTATGCCTCCATCCAGCTATGTAGCAGAGGATGGCTTTGTCTGGCACCAATGGGAAAAGAGACCCTTGGCTCGATACTTCAGTGTAGGAAAATTTGAGGAGGGGTTCTAGGTGGGAAATCGGGAAAGTGGATAACATTTGAAATGTTATTTGAAAAAGGAAAAAAAGAGAAAAAATACACCTTTCATCACCATCATGAAGCATTCTATAAACAATGTGGTATAGATAGCGCTTAATTACACTTGTTTTTGTTTGTTTGTTTTGTTTTTTATAGAACAAAAGTGATATATATACATATATATATATATATATATGTACATGTAGTCCAATAACATGCTTTTAGCTGCATTCTTTTAATAAATGGTGATTTCACTTTCTATAATATAAATAAGTAAATAAAGTATATTCAGTAATTGAGTAAAATATTCAAGGTAGTTATCAATATACATTATATTGTATTTTAAATATCAACATAATTACTAAATGTTAATGAATATTGTATCTCAAGCCTAGAGTTGTATTCAAAATTTTCAAAGTTTGAAGTTTGTCATGTGAGCTTTCTACCAAAATTAGACTATTTATTTTTATTAGATGTTTTCTTATTTACAATATCTCCCTTCCCAGATTCCCCTCCAAAAAAAATAAATAAAATATAATAAAATAAGAAAAAATAAAATAAAATAAAATAAAAACAATCCCCTATTCCCCCAACCCACTCACTATCCCACCCCCTCCTGCTTACTGGCCCTGGCATTCTGTTACACTGGGTCATAGAACCTTCACAGGGCCAAGGTCCTCTCCTCCATTGATGACCAGCTTGACCATCCTCTGCTATACGCAGAGGATGCTGGAGTGATGAGTTCCCTCATGTGTACTCTTTGGTTGGAGTTTTAGTCCCTGGAAGGACACATGCTCCACTATGTTCATAGCAGCCTTTTTTATAGTAGCCAGAAACTGGAAACAACCCAGATGTCCCTCAACAGAGGAATGGATACAGAAAATGTGGTACATCTACACAATGGAGTACTACTCAGCTATTAAAAACAATGAAATTATGAAATTCTTGGGGAAATGGATGGACCTGGAGAATATCATCCTGAGTGAGGTAACCCAATCACAAAAGAACACACATGGCATACATGCTCTGATAAATGGATATTAGCCCAGATGATCGGAATACACAAAGTACAATCCACAAACCACAAGAAACTCAAGAAGGAAGACCAAAGTGTGGATACTTTGTTCCTTCTTAAAAGGGGGAACAAAATAACAATGGAAGGAGTTGAAGAGACTAACTATGGAGCAGAGACTAAAGGAAGGAAAATTCATAGACTATTCCACCTGGGAATACTTCCCATATTCAACATCAAATATAGACACTATTGTGGATGCCAACAAGTGCTGTATGACAGGAGCCTGATATAGCTGTCTTCTGAGAGGCTCTGACAGTGCCCAACTAATACAGAAGTAGAGGCTCACAACTATCCATTGGACTCAGCATAGAGTCCCCAATGAAGGAGCTAGAGAAGGATTTGCAGCCCCTCAAAATTAGACTATTAATAACTATTGAAAATATTGTTTAGGGGGCATTCTATGCTCAAGATGAACTGATAAAATAGTGGAAAGTTTGTCATTGTTTAAAACTTTCCAATCTCTTTTAACAATATGTAATATATTTCTAAAGACTTCCTGTATTAGTCAAACTCACACAACTTCAAAGGTTTTTACATTGTCTTTAATTCTTATTATGAATTTAAATGATTAGCTTCATTTATGTATTTTCTGTATTAGATAGTCACCATGTTGATGGCATTAATATATTGTTCTGACTATAATATATATAATAATATAATATATTAATATATTGTACATGCCTTAGGTTAAAACTCTTTTAGTTTAAAAGTTTTGTCCTGACTTATATAGAGTTTAGTAGAATTTTAATCACAAGTTGATATTCTAAATCCATTCATTCACTGTCAATATGTTAATTGTCATTAGAAAACATTCCTAGGAGTGTTCAAAGGGCATGAACATTCAGCCCTAATAGTGAAACACTTCTTCTCTTAGGAATGTTCCCATCTGCCTAATATCTTATTATTTAATTCCTGGAATGATAATAAATAGTAATTTTACTTTATAAGTGATTTCTGTTATAAGCAGTAGTGCTTTTAGGAAAGAATGAAATTCTAGAATCAAGAAAATATTTTTAAAATATGCTAGTTATAGCAAAGACTAAACTGCAGACTAATATTAAAAAGTGAAATCTATTTTCACTTTCATACATATTTTTATCTTTCTTTTCTATCAATAAGTTGAAGTAATGTCATTTGGAAATAGAAAAATACAAATACTTTCCTTTGTTTTTCCTCTTCAAGGGTGCAAGAATGCTTACATTGCTAGAACAGTTAGAAACCAACACACTAGAAAAAAATCTGAAATGAAGAAATTTAAAAATGATAAAATCAAGATTATAAAACAAGAGCATTGTTTCTATAGCAACATGTTGTATTTGTATATAGAAGTTTAAATGAAAATAATACTTATGATTAATGTTACAACAGAAATTCATTGATGATTCATCTAAACTCCTGTTTTAAATTTCTGCCAGACATTGTCATAACTAATTTGACCTGACAGACACCATCACCTCGGGTTTATCACAGATTAACAGATAGACAAGCATTAGAGAGGCAAATCGTGTTACTGAACTGGCAGTTGACAGAAAGTGGTATCAGAATGATGGCATACAGACCGGATCTGTCAGGAGGCAAACTGCAGTCTAATTTGATCCTACATCTCAGGAGAATCCAGAAAGTGTCCACAACAGATTAAGTGCATGCATCTGCTCTCTTTCAAAGAATTCAGAGGCTGCCAAAAGAGAATATTTCAGATATATGACTGAACATTTCTGAATTATGAAAAATTTACATCTAGTTATTTTATGGTCTGTCCTGGTTCTTGTTCAAAAATGATCCATTCATTTGGACTGAAAACCGAGGATTAAAAACATAAATTGAGGGTGTACTGAAATCAGAATGGTGATATTTTTTAGGGCTTTATATACCTAATCTGCTTGACAATAATGAAGTTAGCCATTATATTGATTGATATTTACAGTTTCTACAGGTGGCATGAAAGAGGGAAGTCACAACTTTTGCAAACTGATTATATAAAATATATGTAAAATGTTGATATGACTTTCTAGTTGTATATTTACTTTGGTAGAAAATGAATGAACTTGCTCAGAAGACCATATGAAGCTCAAGAAGAAGGAAGAGCACCGTGTACATACTTGGTTCCTTCTTAGAAAGGGGATCAAAATACACATAGCAGAAAATACAGAGACAAAGTTTGGAGCAGAAACTGAAGGAAAGGCCATTCCTTGACTGTCCTACCTAGGGATCCATCCCATATACAGTTACCAAACCCAGACACTATTGTGGATGCCAACAATTGCTTATTGACAGGAACCTGATATAACTGTCAACTGAGAGGCTCTGCCAGTGCCTGACTAATACAGAAGTGGATGCTCACAGCCATCCATTGAACTGAGCACAAAGTTCTCAATGAAGGAGCTAGAGAAAGACCAAAGAGTTGAAGGGGTTTGCAGCCCCATAGGAGGAACATCAATATGAACCAACTATTACCCCAGAGTTCTCAGGGTCTAAACTTCAAACCAAAGAGTACACATGGAGAGACCTATGACTCCAGCTGCTTGTGTAGCAAAGGATGGCCTTGTGGGACATCAATGAGAGGAGAGGCCCTTGGTCTCCTGAAGGCTTGATGCCCCAGTGTAGGCAAATGCCAGGAAAGGGAAGCAGGAGCAGGTGGGTTAGTGAGCAGGGAGAGGGACATGGGATAGTGGGGTTTTCCAAGGGGACAAAATTTGCAATTTATATAAACAAAACATCTAATTTTAAAAGAAAGAAAGAAAGAAAATGAACCAACTCAATATTCTGAAGTTTCATAAAAACCGGCAAAAATTTCTTTCCTGTATCTTCAAATTGCATGGTCTTTAATCTTATCATTTAATTTCAATTTATATTCTCTAATGAAAATGTTCAGTGCTGGAGAAAGCATAGTTCTTAATCTTCTTATAATGAGTGTCTTGTGAATCTTACTATCTATATAATTCTAAATGTAACAGATGATATGGGGAAATTATTTTCAGCCCTTTGGTTATCCATTTCATACTTTAAAAGAACACCTCAAAGAATAACCCAAAGTCATATGGAGTTAATGCTGAAGCCATGAAGAGTATATACTCATTTATAACAGGCATCCATAATGTATGTGTGGCTCATATTAATTTCATTAGTTTGAAATTGTACACATAGTATTCAAAATCTTAATGTTGAAGTCACTATTATAAGCTTATTAACCTTAAACAAGTTTCTGTCATGTACCTATTCAAAATCATCTTCCTTATTTATAAAGTGACTTAGAATAGAAATTCTATTTTACGAAAAATACCAATTTTTAGATCAATTTGTCAGTTCTTTCTTTGAAGAATTTATTCATTATACTTCTTCAACCAAGAGTAAACAAATGTTACAACTTCAATATAAACACTGAGTTGTTATATTTATATATTTATGAATGTATATGTGTATTTATATACCCCAATACATGCATACACACACACACACACACACACACACACATCTACAGAGGCACATATGTGTGTTTGTCTTTGTGTGAACAAGTAATGAAAAATTGAGGTGAATTCTCAAGAAGGGCATATGAGGAAAATTGAGAGGTGATAAGGAAGTGGTAAATAATGAGATTTTAGTATAATATGAAAATTAACATAAACTATTTTTTTCCAGCCAGGCATGATAGCCCAGGCCTGTAATTCCTAAACTAGTAAGACTTTGGTAGGAGAGCTGATTGCAAATTTGAGGCTACTTATCGATTGATTTAGAGGACAGCTATGGCATGAGCTTCTTGGAAATGGATGAGATAAATGGATAATTTTAAGTAATCTATTACAATTTTATGTAAATGGTAATTTGAATAACAGATAAAACTAATAACTTAATTATTTCTTCTCTTTTCTCCTTCGAAATCATCTAACATTACTCTCCTTGCTTTCTTTAAAATTTAAGAGTTCTTTCTTCATTATTTACATAGACAGGTACAGACTGACACACACACACATGCACATATTCCTAAATGCAAAAATCTAACCTCTAATTTTTATACTAAAATTGTATTGTCAGTTATTAATATACACAAACATGAAGTTATTAACACAAAAACACATGAATATATGTGCTCCTGGCTTAAAAAATCTGTAGTTGCTTTCATACAAATTAGTCACAGATAACTATATAAATTATAGTAATATTATCTGATCCCTACAAATATACTATGTAACCCAAAGCCACAGTGCAACAATTCTTCCTATTAATCATGACAGATAGGCATTTTAAATTTCATTTTGCAATTAATCAAGTATATCCCAAGATGTAATTAATTAATTCAAAGAACACTTATGTGAACTTAGGTGAACTGAAATATTATATCTATGAACAAAAATTAGGTCAGGTGGATCCTGTTTCGAAGCCTCGTTTATTTCTGTGCTTGATTATGTTAGCCCTAATAAAGTTGATAATTGTTGTTGCAGAGTATTTCAAAACATAATTTTATATATATATTCCATAACACATACACATGAGATAGAGAGAGAAAGAGAGAGAAAGAAAGAGGATAGAAATTTGGATATGCCAGAATTGGAGTCTACATTCAAACTGTGACATTTACAAGTCTCATGACTTAAGGCAAATTTTATAATTTTTTAATCTTTCTTGAGGTCATAGTTAAAGCCTTATTATATTAATGACTGCTGAAAGATTAAAAGCAATGAAATTTGCAATGCCCAGTGTACACTGATGAATAGGTATACCATGAAAAAAATAAGTGATGTATATGTAGTCCTCTTTTGACATGCACATAAATATGTTGATGCTTATGGACATGTATACATATAAGAGAGAAAGGAGAGTAAAGTAGCCATGATGAGAGACCCAGTAAGTAATATTCCATTATGGTCTTTGCATCAGTTCCTAACTCAAAGTCCCTGCACTGTTTAAGTTCAGACCATAACTTACCTCAATGATGGACTATAAAGGGGTACTTTAACTGTTTCAAACCCCTCCTTCCTTTCAGTAAGAAAATACCAAACTTTAAAAGTCAATTAAGACTAATAGAAATTGATATCCATTCCTTTAATTAAAGTTTTTTGTAGAAACAGAATAAGTCAGATTTCAATTTTTTAAATGTAATTATTAAATCTTCAGATTTTCTATTATTCTATTTTTTATTCTTCTATATGGATTCTTCTAAACTTTTTATGGAATATAGTGAGATTGCATTGCATATTACAATTTTATTCTCCATACATGTGTCACCATGAAATTGCCCATTGACATAATTACGTAAAAACAATTTTCAAATTAGTTTAAAAATGAGAACATAAAATTATAGGAGTAAGACTTTGAAAGAAATCTAACAGATTTCTTTACTTTTTAAATTTAGCTCTTGCAATGAATGTACTTCCTTATTTTGATTTGTTTACATTTGACTAGATTATTGTTCATTCTAAGTTTATGAGAATACTGTAAAAGACTTGACTAAAATTTTGTTCTTCCTACCTACATTATACACTTTAACTTACATAAATATTTTTTCTAATAATCACTTACTTAAATACATAATAATATTTTAAAATGTAGGAGTATATATGTATACACAAATTATACATGTGTACATAGATACATACATACATATATTCATTATATATGTATAAATTGTTAATTTTATACATTCTTAATTTTATATGAGCCTTAATCCTTCGTGAACCTGTTGAGCTTGTGACAAATGATGAATGTTTAGGCATATAATTAATCCTAATGAATATGCATGTAAACATCTTTTGTTATAAACTTCTTATTCGATTTATGATTTGGATTTATGTGGAAACTTTTTACCATATGACCATGTATTCTAAAAAAAAAATACATGCTGAGGACCAAGAGAGGTGACAGATATGAGCTGAGGACACCCTTTTTAGGCATAACTGAACTCAAGAAGAACTTAGAAGTAAAGGCATAGCACTGGGAGTAATGGTATTGAAAGTAAGGGCATTACTGCGACATAGGAGGAGAGAGCAGGATGAGAATGCAGAGTGAAATAACTTAGAAATTATAAAAAAACTTAAAATATGAAGAGAACAATATACGGAATGCAGAGGTAAAGAGGAAAAAAGAACCTGCACGGAGAGCAGAAGCAGAAGGCACACTTCTTTCCATGGGGCAAAACAGGTCTTTTCTTAATAGCAAGACAGGCTTAGTCTTATTAAAGAGAACAAACTTTTCTTCTTACAGACTTGGGTTTTAACAATGTGAACTAACCAGTACCCCCAGAGCTCCCAGAGAATAAACCACCAACCAAAGAGTACTCATGGTGAGACTCATGGCTCCAGCTGCATATGTATCAGAGGATGGCTTAGTCAGTCATCAATGGGAGGAGAGACCCTTGGTCCTGTGAAGGCTCTATGCCCCAGTGTAGGGGAATGCCAGGGCCAGGAAGCAGGAGAGGGTGGGTTGGTGAGCAGGGAGAGTGGGAGGGAATAGGGGGTATTTTGGAGAGGAAACCAGGAAAGGGGAGAACATTTGAAATATAAGTAAAGAAAATATCTAATAAAGTAAAATAAAATGGTAAAAGCTTTTCTCTCTATATATGCCATAAATATTGGAGCTCATTTTCATCCAGAATGAATGAGTTCTTTGCTTGGTCTTTTGTTCCATATGCATATGTAAGTATGTATGTATGTGTATAAGTATGTACTTATGAGACAGTATGAAAGCTGGACCTAACTGGCTCAAATGAAGATTTAAGAAATGTGCATGCATGAATCTGTGTATGAATTTAATGTGAGTTTAATACATATTTGCTGTGTAAAAGTTTTTCCATCTCCAAGTATGATTCTCTTCTCCTGGTTCAATAGAAATTTATTGCTCCAAACTTCCCCCTAGCCTGACGATCGAGAGGCATCTGGACAAAAGGGAGAAGGCTCTAGCAATTAATCCTTTACTTAATACCCTGCTGTGTTAAGACTCCTGATATAGCTGTCTCCTGAGAGGCTCTGACAGTATCTGACTAATACAGAAGTAGAGGCTCACAGCCATCCATCGGTCTGAGTACAGGATCCCCAGTGAAGGATCTAGAGAAAGGACCAAAGGAGCTGAAAGGTTTACAGTCCCTTAAGACAAACAACAATATGAACTAGTACCCTCAGAGCTCCCAGGGACTAAATCACCAACCAAAGAGTACACGTGGTGGGACTCAATGGCTCCAGCAGCACATATATAGCAGAGGGTGGCCTAGTTGGTCATCAATGGGAGGAAAGATTTTGGCCCTGTGAAGGTTCTAGGCCCCAGTGTAGGGAAGTGCCAGGGTCAGGAAGCCAGGAAGCAGGGGAGGGTGGGTTGTTGAGCAGGGGGAGGGAAGGGAACAGGGTATACTTTTTTGTTTTTTTATTTTATTTTATTTTTTTCTTTTTTTTCAGAGGGGAAATTGGGAAAGGAGATATCATATGACATGTACATAAAGAAAATATCTAATAAAAAAAGACAAGGTACTAAATGACAGAAGCTGGAGTTTCTACTCTCTAAGGGACTCAGGCAATTTCGGCTACAGTAGCAAAGTAACTAGGCCTTAGATAGGTAAATGTTTGTATTATTATACAGCAATCCTAAATATATACTAAGACCAAGTCTTACTCCCATCGATGCTCTCCGCCCCCACTACCTAAAGAAGAACCAAGAACAAGAAAGAAGAAGCACAAGGGCTGCCTCTGGCACCTGAGTCTGTTCTCTGATTTGTGTGGTGATTCCTGACCCTTTACATATAAATACACCACATAGTTAACATTTTTGTATCTTATATTGCTTTACATTTTAAGATAGTAGTTTACTTATAAATGTCATGCATAATACACAATGTATAAAATAGATGTACAGAATGAAATAATTACATCCATATGTAACTGAGATTCTTCTAATGTGTGTATTATTATTTGAACTCTAGTTGAAATTAAGTATTCTCAAGAAGGAATAAATGTCAAAAATATTGTTATATCAACATTTTAAATGATAACAAGGAAAGATGAAGGAAAAAAGGTTATTAATGGGCAGGATTGGAGAGATTACTCAGCAGTTAATAGCATATACTGTTCTTGCAGATGACAAGAGTTCAATTTCCAGAATCCATACTGAGTACTTCCCTACCACCTGTAACTCCAGTTCCAATGGAATCTGATACCTTGGTATCCTGCCAGCAACATCTGTTCTTGCATGTATATACCTACATACAGATGTGCATTCATTCTCATGATTAAAATTTTTTACTCAAATAAATAATAAGAATGAGCCTGGCAGTGGTGGCGCAGGCCTTTAATCCCAGCTCTTGGGAGACAGGGGAAGGTGGAGTTCTGAGTTCAAGGCCAGCCTGGTCTACAGAATGAGTTCCAGAACAGCCAGGGCCACACAGAGAAGCCTTGTCTCGAAAAACCAAATAATGATAATAATAATCATAATCATAATCATAATCAGATTTAATACTGTCTTTATATCTCATCAACTACTTTTATCAGTATCCAAAAATGCAAACAAAAAAATTCAATCACACTTGAAGATTTGCTTTAAAGCAAAAAACAGCCCCTTGATGATCTAGGCTGTCTCCATTTTTGTCTTCCCAAACTATATGTCCGATTATTTGATTTTGACTTTTCTTTCCTGACCTAACTACAGTTTTCATCTGTCTTGTTTCTTAAAGGGAAGGTGTAAATATGATAATTTTGTCATTCCATTCCCTTAACCTTCCACACAAGTATTTATGGTGCTATAAGGAACAATTGAATATAACATATCAAATAGATGGCAGCAGACATTCGTCAACAAACAGTAAGAAGAATGGTTGATTTGGATCTTCCTGCTGGAATGTCCTCTCGCTACTTGGCCTCAGTTTCTTCAGCTCAAACCCTGAATGGCATCAAGACATTCAGGGATATGATAAGCACTGTGTAAGTGCTGTGTCCATGTTTTAAGCTTTCATGTATTATAACTTTGATTAAGTAGCTCCTGACTAATTACTACAATTTATGTATTAGATGTTCCTAATGAAGTACGTATCAATCACAAGCTTTGTGGTATCTTTACAAGGTAAGGTCTAAGTGAATACATGCAGGTCACTGGGACCAGGCCTGAAAAATTATCAATAAAATTACATATACAATTTTAAATATAGATATATCCTCACTGTAGCTTTATGTCATATAAAAACATCTAGATTAAATAGATTTGCTTAGATTGGATATTTGAAACTCAGCAAGATTAAGTACTTTTATAAAAACAGGGAAGAAAGGAAATGCATACAAGCAAAACAATATCATGAGAATATATATTCTCTTAGAAATTTTCCTACATAAACATACCTATATTAAGATAAATTTAATCAGACAAAAATAATGTCAAGTATTCTGATTGTCATTCCTAAAATATATAGATGTTGAAGAAACATAATATTTTACATATTCTCTAATACTATTTTCTTGATGCCAATAAATAGGTGCACATAAAATATATTTATACAAAAGATGAAATAATTTACATCATATTTTTTGCATTATTAAAAAACATAGTCTGTGTTCAGAAATAAAATGTCACAGTGGGAAATCATTAATACTTATGATTTAGGTAAAATATTTTGTCAAATATATTTCTTTTGTTAAAAGTGTATTTTTATTGATTGTAATCATCCATAATACTCAGACTCTATCATTTTTCTGTTTCAAGTTGATATCAGTCTTCCTCTTGCCCCAGGCTCTAATTGGAGTGTTGAGCAATATGCTCTACATATTCCAGATGCTAAATGAATAACTTGAAAAGTGAAAGTTTATATATTGAGAGCAATTAAAACATTTTATAATACAATTTATATAATAATGATAGTTTCTGTAACCATATTTTCTACAAAATATAGTAACTTAAAATGGTATCAGATATCTGAGCTTTTTTTTTCCAAAACACAATGAGAATACATGTTAGTATCTGGAACAAGCAAAAAACGTTACCACACCATCTTAAATGCTCAAGACACAAGCAATGCCAAATAAAGAAATGCTTGACAAATCAAATTCAGTATCCAAATTTAACTAATTCTGAATCATAAGGCTATTACTACATTTCATCTATAAACTTAGCTCCTGAACACAGAAAAATTAAAATTCCCAATTCAATAGAACATATTTTTAGACAATAAAATCCATCACCCATGTATTGGGTAACAAATAAAACAAACCAATCAAATAGATACCATACAGAGGAAAACAGATTGCTGCCATTTTAGTGAAGGTGCAGCAATGTAGATGCAGGAGCTGGCATTTGTTAGACAACTGACTGAAATAAAAAAAATTAGACAAATACTCATGGATCATTGTGATATGGAAATTTTTCTATGATGAGTCAGAATTATTCAGACATATCATAGTCATAACACTAAGTTTTAACCTCCTACTGGGAAAGACAAATGTGGAATGTAGAGCATTCAGAAGGGCAGGCCAGACATGCTGACTACAAAGCCACAAGTGATCCTTAGTGAGGGCAACAGTGGTCTTTCCAAAGGAAAGACCAAACTAAATCCCAACACTCAGAATTATTATCTAACTTCATCACTATCACATTACATCTGGCATACTATATGAATGTGATATAATACAGTATATATATATATATATATATATATATATATATATATATATATAATAAATGCATATATATATACATTTATTAAGGTCAAACACCTATGACAAAAATATATACCATTGTTTTTAATAGATGAGTAGTACTCCATTGTGTAAATGTACAACATTTTCTAAACCCATTCCTCTGTTGAAGAACATCTGGGTTCTTTCCAGCTTCTGGCTCTTATAAATAAGGCTGCTATGAACATAGTAGAGCATGTGTCCTTATTACATGTTGAAGCATCTTCTGGGTATATATGCCCAGGAGTGGTATAGCTGGTTTCTCAGGTAGTACTATATCCCATTTTTCTGGAGAACAGCCAAACTGATTTCCAGAATGTTTTTAACAGCTTGCAATACCACCAGCAATGGAGGGGTGTTCCTCTTTCTCCACAACCTTGCCAGCATCTACTATCACCTGAGTTTTTGATTTTAGCCATTCTGACTGGTGTGAGATGGAATCTCAGGGTTGTTTTGATTTGCATTTCCCTAATGACTAACAATGTTGAACATTTCTTTAGGTGTTTCTCAGTCATTCAGTATTCCTCCATTGAGAATTCTTTGTTTTAACTCTGTACTCCATTTTTAATAGGGTTATTTGTTTCTCTGGAGTATAACTTCTTGAGTTCTTTGTATATATCAGATATTAGCCCTCTATTAGATATAGGGTTGGGAAATATCTTTCCCACTCCACTATTAAAAATGATGAATTCATGAAGTTCTTAGGCAAATGGATGGAAATATAAAATATCATCCTGAGTGAGGTAACCCAATCACAAAAGAACACATATGGTATGCACTCACTGATAACTGGATATTAGCCAGGAAGTTTAGAATACCCAAGATACAATTCACAGACCATGTGAAGCTAAAGAAGAAGGAAGACCACAGTGTGGATACGTTGGTCCTTTTCTTAAGGGGGATCAAAATACCCATGTGAGCACATACAAAGATTGGAGCAGAAACTGAAGGAAAGGCCATCTAGTGACTGTCCCACTTGGAGATTCATCCCTTATACAGTTACCAAACTATTGTGGATGCCAACAAGTGCTTGCTGACAGGAGCCTGATATAGATGCATCCTGAGAGTCTCTGACAGTACCAGATTAATACAGAAGTAGAGGCTCAGGGCCATTCATTGGACTGAGCACAAGGTCCCCAATGGAGAAGCTAGAGAAAGGACCCAAAGAGCTGAAGGGTTTTGCAGCTCCATAGGAGGAACAACAATAAGGATCAACCAGTAACCCCAGAGCTTCCAGGGACTAAACCACCAACCAAAGAGTACACATGGAGAGACCCATGGATCTGGCTGCATATGTAGCAGAGAATGGCCTTGTAGGATATCAGTGAGAGGAGAGGCCTTTGTTCTTATGAAGGCTTGATGCTCCAGTGTAGGATAATGCCAGGACAGGGAAGTTGGAGTGGGTGGGTTAGTGAGAAGGGAGAAGGGTGATGGGATAGGAGGTTTATGGAGGGAAATGAGGAAAGAGAATAAAATTTGTAATTTAAATAAAGAAAATATCTAATTAAAAATAAGATTCACTGAAGGAATAAATAAAAAATAAAAATATATACCATGTTAACATAAATAAATGTTAACATTTATCCATTTTTAACTTAGTATTCAATAACATTATACAGGAAATAGTAAACAATTGATCAATAAGATTTCAAGACTGTTGATTTTCTACCTCTGGTCTTGTGTCCTGATATTAATCAGATCTTTTATTTTCATTTTCTATTATTCTTTATTACAAAGTCATTTTGAAAGATTATTAATAAATTAAAAAGAATATAATGAAACAAGTATATTAATTTGAAGCATAAATCTTCATAAAATAAATTTAAAACAAATATTTTTATATAGTGTACCAATTACTTAATATATTTTAGATATAGTATACAAAGAGAATTTCAATAACAAAAATGTAAGTTAAGATATGTAATTTTAAGAACTATATTAAGAATATCAAATTCCTTTTTATTCATAAAAATCATGAGCTGACTCCTGTTTATAAACACTTGTGTCAAATAGTAAGGATCTAACTCTTTCGGCAGGAAGGTTAAGACACACTAGTTTTAAAATCCTTTCTATATGAATTTGGGGCATGAAATTATGCATCCCTGGAAAACAGGATTGAATACAGTTTCCAAAACTATTGAGAGGTTTATTGATGAAGTGCTTAAATAATATTCCAAATTTAAAATAAAGTATAGGCTACCATTCTTCCAACGTAACGTTTAGAAAATAAATTACTGATTGAAGAGCAAAGGAAGATGTTAAAAATATGTGTAGAAAGAGGGACAGGAAAAGCTGCTGCGATCTTGAAGATGGTAACTAAAATAAGCTAATTAAGGCACTATGTTTTTCTTTGAATGCTGGAAGATAGATTCCCACTAAGGAACAAAATAGAAGCATGGAAAGTAGGTCAATGGCAGATTTCCATCTGTCCTGTTCAAAACGAATATAGGTAATTACGCACTTTCTACTTAGCATCATTTCTCTCCTATTTTCACAATTTTCTCTGTTTGCCTTCAAAATATCTCTGTTCTTTTAACCAAAGTCCTTGACCAGCTTGATAGGCTCAAAACTTATGCATGTACATAAATAAAGCAAATGGACTTTATTTTTCCGCTAGTAACTTATTCTGTAAGCTTCTGTCAGAAATGAGTGATAAGCACTTAAGGAGATAAACGTGTTGATAGCATTTTAAAATCATAGAGCATTTCAAACATTACAAATGTCTTATTGCCTTCTCTCTTGTCTCCATCTGCCCATGGCAACCCCATAGGAAGACTAACAGTTTCAACTAACCTGAACCCATAGGAGCTCTGCAGGGTCCGTGGTCCTCCGCAAATGTGGAGCACAGGTCTGCCTTGTCTGGCCTCAGTGGGAAAGGATGTGCCTGGTCCTAGAGTCACGATGCCTCAGGGAAGGGCGGTTCCCAGGGGTGGGGTGGAGTGGGGGTTGGGGTGAGTGGTGGGGTGGGATGGCGTGGGGGTGGATGAAGGAATACCGTCTCAGAGGCAAAGAGGAGGGGAGATAGGGTGAAGAACTCTGGGAGGGGACACAGGGGAGGCAACACTGTGAATGTAAATAAAACAATTTAAAACAAAAACAAAAACAAAAAAGTCCTATTGCCATATCCAAATTTTGTGCTTCTCAATATCTATTAAAAATATTGATGTCACAGTTTTTTTCTTTTTCCTGCCCCCGTTCTTATCAGTGAGAAATATTGAACAAAATTTGGTAGCTGTGAGTGTACTTTTTATCTATCTTTAATCTTTTTATTACAGTCCATTCGTTATCCACCTGCCCGTCTGCCTCCCTCCAACAGTTGACAGATGACGGTTCCTTATCGCATTCCTCCTCCCCCATCTCCACGTGGATGTTCCATCCCCCACCCTACCCCACCCCAACAGCCTCCCTACTCCCAGGGGCCCTCAAATCTCTCCAGGTTTAGGTACATTTTCTCTCACTGAGGCCAGACCATACTGTATATGTGTCGGGGCATCAGACTGTGAGTTTTATTTTGTATTTTCACTCATGTGTGGAAAGCAAGAAAAATACCGACCAAGTGTCTGTTGTTTTGTTCGTGAGTTTCAAGGAAATGAATGCAATGTTTAAGGCAAAATGTAATAAAAGAATGTGATCAGAGGTTCATTTGATGACTTAAATATAAAAAAAAATGATGATAGTTGTGTGGAGAACTGTTTGAACAATAGAATGTGTGGGCAAAGCAAATTTGAGGATAAAAGTGATCTTTTACAACTCTAAACTTTATTCAACTAACTGTGATCATCACACGGGTGACCCAGTGTAGCCTATTAGTCTATTTTATTTCTTTTCTTTTCTTTTTTTTTCTTTTTTTTTTTTTTTTTTGAGACAGAGTTTCTCTGTATAGCCCTGGCTCTCCTGGAACTCACTTTTTAGACCAGGCTGACCTCGAACTTAGAAATCTGCCTGCCTCTGCTTCCTAAGTGCTGGGATTAAAGGCGTGAGCCACCACTGCCTGGCATATTAGTCTATTTTGGTAAAAGCATTGGGAAGACGTGTTAGGAGACTCAAGTGCCTCGTGCTTCTTAGGAGAATCTAAGGGCAACGGTTGACTGTAAGAGTTCTCTGGATCATCACTTTTTTTCCTTAAGAACCCATGACTTAGAATTAAATTACTATTGTCCATAGAAGAAATTTGTGTTCAGGAATAGTAAAAGGAAAGTAACAAAAATACTTAGAGACAAAGATGGGGATTATTGTCAAATTGGTTTTTGTTTTTGTGCGTCAAAATGAGGTTTTAAAAGTATTACCTGAAATTTTATTTGTTTATTGTTTATCACATCTATAAAATTTCATTTCTAAAGAGTTATTTTATTTCTTGTTTCTGATAGTAAATGTTAATTTCATTTCATGGGTTTATTTGGAATTACAAAATTCTAGCCAACATGCTCATGAAATGAATTTATCAAAAAGAAAAGTAAATTGTTAAAATAAGAAAACAGCTGTGCTCAAAGTTAAAATAACAGAGGGGACAGAGTTATATTACCAAACTCAGGATTTTAGAAAAAGAGATGTTTAAGAATAAAAAGAAAAAAAAAAGAACTGTTTTCATGATGTGGTGAAAACAAATATACTTGTGAGCCAAATCCAAGTATTTACCAGGTGGGCAATGCATGCATGCCCGCCTCTTGACGTTTTATTTTTTGTCAGCAGAAAATATAGAGGCCTGAATGAATTGAACATTTGTTAATGATTGAGTCACAAAAATATTCACACTTAGCCAAGACTGTTTACTTCGTTTTACTCAAAGCAAAAGGACAGATTTATTTCCAAACTGGGGGGTCAAAAGTCATTTATTCTCAATTTCTCTGGCTTTCAAAACTTTGACTTATCAACTTTTCTCCCCATTTATCTTGAAGATGTTATTCACAGTGATAGGTCATTTAACTTGTGACAAAGACGGAAGGATACTCCATTAGAAATATCATAATGCATTTAATACAACAAGGAGCACAGTAAACGAAGTACAGAATAGAAAAGTGACGATTCCCCCCAAAAAGAGAATCTGTGGTCCAGTGAGGTAGCTCATCAAGTGAGGGTGTACACCACAAGAGTGATGATCTGTGTTAGACTGTGAAGATCTATAGCGCAGAGGATAACCGAGTCCTGCAGTTGCCTTCTGACCTACACACATACCCACACACCATCAAATCACATGACACCATTCAACTAATCAATAAACACATAACTACAATTTTAAAAGTAGAGCTGTTCATTTTAAGCCCAAGTAAAGCGAGCTAAGCCGGTTTAAGCTCTCTGAGACTCAGCATACCTGAGCTGTGAGAACTGTGCAGGACAATACTATATTATAGGTACAATTTCAATGGGCTTATATCTCTGTGTATATTTTGCCCACTATCAATTCCAAATTACTATTAGAGATAACATTTTCTTAAATACCTTCCAAAGCTGCTCATAGTTTTAGTTATATAATTTCATAATTTTATTAATGGCATAGAGTGGACTCTCACATCTTATGTTTGTTTCTACCCCAGGCTTAATGTTCTTCACAGAGCATTCATCTTAATAATTCAATAAATCTCCCAGGTATAGCCTAAAGTTTTGTGATGCTGTACTACTTTGAAGTAGTTTAGCTATTAATTTTGTATTTGCTGATTTAATTGGAGAATTTTATGATTTATTTTTTTCAAAGAGGATCCTTGATTCATTTCGTCAGATCATATGAAAAATTGAAATTATTAAGTTCTGCCTTTAACATCTTTCTAAATTCATGTCTTAATGGTTTTCATGTGTGAACATTTTATACTTAATTTTCCATTTTATTCCACTATTAGAAAGTTCAATACTATTGAAAATATAAATGTCAGGTTTTATCTATCAATTGATCTGGAAGAATAATCTTTATTTTTAAAATGTAATGTTATTTATACAGTTTTATTCTTTTTTTGAGACAAAAAACCTTTAAAAATAAATTACATAGTCTCTGTCTCATTGGATCTGACCTATTTTTTCATTGTATTTTCAAACAATATGGATAGTGTACCTGCATTTCATAAAACAACAAGCACCAACAATCCTTTTCCCATTTTAAAGGAAATTATAAACTTTGAAATATATATTAGTCAAGGACATATACTGATATAATCTCCAATACACATATAAGTAATCACATTATGACAACTAAGTAGGTAAGCATTAGTAAAAACATATATGCAGTAAATCCTCAACAACTTTATTATACAAACCTAGGATCTGGAGCATCAAGGAAGGTATCAAATGATTAATTCTTAATTGTTGAAGCAGTTTAATTACAAGTCACTGAAATAAGGAGCTCTCTAGGAAAGACTAATTAAGGAGGAGTAGCTCAGGTCATAATTCGGAATATGATATAATGGTGTTTTGGTTAGTATGCTGCAAACACATTTATAAAATGTCTACCATTCTGTAGTCATGGAGAAAATGGTTAAGTTTATAGGAAAAAGTAAAATTAATGGAGTAATCAACACGTGGAACATATCAACAGAGCAAAAGGGAATAAACATGAACAGAACAGTAGCCATTCTCATTAAAATGGCAGGAAAAAAATCCCATGGGCATTTGTGCTTTAATTCTAGTTGGTAGATCCTTTGCAGCCTAAAGTAAATAAATGTATTGTTTATGATCCAAGAGGTTATTGTAAGAATGTTCTCTCAAAATTAAAATTCTAATCTTGGTTATATTGTTTCATATATTGCAAAGAGCAATTCTTAGGCATCACCTCAAACCGTTTTCATCTCTCAGTGACAACTGATGCCTGAAGAAGCTAAAAAATTACAAAACCAGTCTTTGTTTGCATTTTTGTGGATTTTTTTCAGTGTTTGCAGATCTTCCTGTGTTATTAAAGCTTTCATTTAACTGTGAAACTTGTTACTGATTACTTCAATATGTAGCATGCTGGGAAGTATCACATATGAACCAATGTGGCTTTTTTTTTTTTATTAAAACTTAGATCATTTCCCACGCAATGAGTTTGTGTGAGACAATTTCTACTAAGACACCACAGGTTGTTTCTTTGAGAAAAGTTGTAATACTTGTAGATCTGGACTTCAGAAAAAAAAAATCTGAAGAAAGATACTAATACAAATTATCAGAGCAGGGTTCATTATCTAAGAGATGGCATGTAGGAAATGTCTAAAATAATAAAAGACTAAGCAAAATTCTTCTTTCTCTTTTCATCCTATCATCTTAAAATATTACCTGATGATACAACCAAAACCCTGGGGTTGGGAAGCAGAGAGTGGAGCCAGGAAAATGACTCAGTGGGTAGAACATTCACTGCCAGAAATGCAGAATACTGGCATTGGTATCTTCAGAATCCATGTAAAGAGCCAGGGCCAGTAAGCTGGAGAGAATGGGGTGGTGAGCAGGTGGAGATGGGGAGGGAATAGGGGTTAGTTTTTGTTTTTGTTTTACTTTTCTTTTCTTTTTTTTCGAGGAGAAAATGGGAAAGGAGATATCATATGACACGTAAATAAAGAAAATATCTAATAAAAATAAATTAAAAAAAATAAGAGTTAGTGTGGATATGGTATCCCAGAATTCCTATGGAAGGAGTAAAGAAAGAGGGAGGAAAATCCCTTAAAACTTGAAAGACAGTGTACACAGAAGGAAGAATAAACCTTGCCTCAAACAAGGTAGAAGTTGTGGCCACCTTTAAGATGATCTGACATTCACATGTGTTCCATGTCAAGCAGGTGCCAAGTCTTGTACAGACAGGCACATGCACACACACATACACACATACTAAAAAAAGGCCTGGAAGGAACAGAGTGCTCAGTTAGTAAGTGTACTTCTATGTACATAAGAAGACCCGAGTTTGAATTCTAAGTATCTACATAAAAAGCTGGCCATGTCTACTTATGCCTGTAGACCTTAAACTGACGGGATAAACAAGTAAATTTTGGAGCCTTTTGGTCAACCAGCTTTCCAAAGTTGACTTTCCAGTTCAGTGACAGACTCTATCTCAAAGTGATAAGAAGAAAAATGATAAAAGAAAATGTCCTCTTCTGGCTTCAACATATATAGGTCCAAACACTCAGATATTCATATGCCTATCCAACTGGTATACAGGCAGGTATTCACAAACTCTCCTTGATATTTCTGTATTATGGAGTTTTTTTGTTTTGTTTTGTTTTGTTTTGTTTTGTTTTGGTTTGTTTTGTTTTGGTTTGGTTTGGTTTTGGTTTTCCGAGACAAGGTTTCTCTGTACAGCCCTGGCTGTCCTGGAACTCACTCTGTAGACCAGACTGGTCTCAAACTCAGAAATCCACCTGCCTCTGCCTCCCAAGTGCTGGGATTAAAGGCATGTGCATCACCACTGCCCGGCTATCATGGAGGAATTTAAATGTGTATGTGTAGTCCTTGTCGACACCTGAAAATAAGTGTTTATCCATGCGGTGTGTGAGCATATTATTTTGTATCACCTGGCACACAGCTTCTCCTAAAAAGTGAAAAATAATTGACTCATATTTAGGGACATAATATTGATATGCTAATCTTGTACATTTTTAGAAAGCAGAAAGAATGTAGGGTTACAAAAAGGGTCTACTAACAACAAACTAACCCTTAAAAATAGAAAAATGGCATAATACATGGGTAGAATTGTTCCTTGCTTGCTTCCTTTGGAGGCTTGCATTTTGTCTTCTGTGACCATGGAAACTAGTTTTCAGGGAAGATTCCTTCATGTCAGTTCTAGCTCAGGTGGCTCTGGACCTTATTTCTAGAGAGGACAGTTTCTTCAGCAAAACAGACTTATCTTCCACCTCTGGGGATACAACCAAGGGCAATAGCCATAAACTGGACAGTTTGGGAGTTTATTTAACAGTCCTGGACAGTAACTCAAAAGAGGGTTTCACCTTTTTGGTATCAGAATTTTCATTAGGTAGTCTTTGCAGCACAATGACTTCCGATGAAAGAAAATATTTAAACTGTATGTGTATATTTATTTAAATAATTATATGTATTATAGACTGTTAATAGTGTGAATCCTTTTGGCTTTTTTCAGGCATCCTTTACTGTTATATTGTCTGTGTCCCTCCTTCTGTGTTTATATCTTTCTTCCTCCCTAAAGAACTCTTATTGCTATTTTCCCTATTAAGTTAATTGTACCATGCTATTCCATTTATCCTCTTCCTAGATTCTCCTATATTTAAATTCTCTGTATTACTTCTCTCTAAAGAGCCAAACAGTTCACAGTCCTATCTTGCTATAACATCATGAATAACTAGTATATGAATAACTAACATAACATGATAACCCTAAGGCTGCAGTAATAGCACACATAGCATGTGGACAACCTACAACTCTTTAATTGAACATCAGACCCAATCCACAAGAGAGAAACAATGTCCTATACTAGAAACTAGTATTTCACTGTACTAACTACTCAGTGACAGTGAAATAATGGTTATTGGATCTATACGCCCCCCTGGGGTACCCCGAGCCAGCAGGGATGGGGGGCTGAGATATCAAATCCTTCTCGGCCGGTTTTTGAATGCGAGTACCTTTTATTTATCTTTCTTTCTTTCAAGGTTAGCCACAAAAGGGGAGGGGAAACAAAACATACAATTTGTTACAAGAAGAGGGGAAGAGAACAGCCGTTACTCTAAATGTATTATCTCTAAGTTTTGAGTCTGAGTAATTCCATGCCAGTAACACAGAGGAAGATCCTAAGGGCTCTGGTCTTACAGCCCTGAGACAAAAATGTCTTGAAAATTGCTTAGCCTAACCTAAACTAACCTAGCCTAAGCCCTACCTAGCCAAGTCTGCTAAGACTACCACCCAAGCCTCCCGAAATGGCAAAATGCCATGCAAAACTGCTCCGAAGCCAAAAGCCTCGGGGCAGAAAAAATGATCTTTAAAATTGCCTAGCCAAAGAGCCAGGATCCACCCTCCACCCAAAGCCCTCCAGGCAAGGCTGCCTTGATCTGCTTTGGAACTGGCTTCTATTTATAGTCCAGATTCAACTGTCAGGCTGCTAAGACATTTCTGATTGGCTGACATGAAGTGCCTGCCAGTTAAACTGACGTTTGGGTACATTGAGACCCTCTCTTAAAGGGGCAGCTCCCCACAGTTCCCCCTTTCCTTTTTATTCAAAAATTGAGTGGCAATCAGCGCTTCTATCAAGCAGGTGCATCTCCCCACAATTGGAGGAGAAACTACCACCACTAACTTACTAAATCAGCATAATGTCTAACAACAATATATGAGCATTTGTTCTTATACCCAGCTATTTGTTCTTATGTCTCAGCTAGCAAACTTCTCTTTGTAACAAATATCAAAATCCTGAGTTAGGGTGAAGAGAAGCAATGAATTCATACTGATAGCTTAGGTTCAGGGAATATTGGGGAAGAGTGAGCAAAAGAGTCTACAAGCCAGACAATGGGGTATTTTGGTTGAGATTTTGTGTCCTAGAATATCAGAAGCTATACCCATAAAATCTCACCAATATGACTACCCAAATGTGAGCTGAACAAATACAGCGTCAGTAAGTATTCTGGGTTGGACAATGAAAAGCTCATGAAGCCTTAAGCTTACACAAAGAACTATAGCAACTTAAGAAAGCTAGGAGTGAAAAATTTGATCTTTTTCAAGGAAGAGCACAGTAATTTGTCTAATAAGAAATTGTTAGCCATGAAAACATATAACTACCACATATGGGCTGAACAGGTTCTATATAGGAATATATATGTGCATATACATATACATGCAGGCAATAACAATGAAAGAAGCAGCTGTGCATAGAAGAACATAGGCATTTGGGGTGACTTGAACTGAATGGGATTGTGTCATGTAACATTTTCTCTTTTTTTTTCTCTAATTAGTGTATGCAGAGAAAGACAATAAAACAGAATCATTGCTAAATTTCTTTTAGGTTGGCAAAAATAAATAATTATTATATGGAAAATGATAATAGGTCTCAAAGTTTATATTTAGAATCAGATTTCTGATCAATTTTAGAAGTGCTCATCTATTTGAAATCATGATCCAGTTTAAATATATTATATATTATATATTATAGATATACAATATGATACAATAATATATAGTATTCACTTTACATACCAATTGCTGCCCCTCTCCCACTTCTCCCCTCACAAAGTCTCCACCCTTATGCCCTCCTCTAGTCTTCCTCTGAGAGGATAGAGCCTCACACCTTGGGTATCTCCTACCCTGGCATATCGAGATTTTGCAGGACTAGGTGCATCCTCTCCCACTGAGGCCACACAATGCAGCCAAGTTGGGAAAATCTTTTCCACACTATAGCTCCAGGAAGAGTCCCTGCTACAATTATTGGGGTATCCACAGGAAGACCAAGCTACATGTCTGCTACATATGTATGGGGAGTGGGGGTGGGATAAAGGTCAAGATCATGTATACTCTTTGGTTTGCAGTCCAGTCTCTGAGACCTTGCCCAAGGATCCAGGTTAGTTGACTTCTTGTTGGTCTTCCTTTGGGACTCTCAATCCCCACTCCCGCCCCAACTTTTCCATAAGATCCTGGAGCTCTGTTCAATGTTTAGCTGTGGGTTTCTGTATAGGTTTTAGTCAGATGATGGTTGGAGCCTCTAAGAGGAAAACTATGTTAGGCTCCTGTCTGCAAGCATAACAGAGTATTATTAATAGTGTCAGGGATTAATGCATGCACACGGGATGGGTCTTAAGTTGGGCTGCATAAAACTGAAAAGCTTTAGGGTAAAGGATACCATCATCAGGAAAAAACAGCAGACAACATATTTGGAAAGGATCTTTACTAACTGTACATCTG
>JADRCC010575384.1:6408-17379 GCA_019843855.1 Hylomyscus alleni
TCATATAATACACTGATGGGCACTGTGCTCATATAATAAATACACTGATGGGCACTGTGCTCATACAATACACTGATGGGCACTGTGCTCATAGAATACACTAACATGCTTGCAGGCAAAATACTCGTACACATAAAGTCAAAACAAATACCTTTGGAAAAATATTTACTTTATCTTAAATTTTGTCTATAGGAGGTATGTATACATATGCCCAGGTGTCTGGACCCAGAGTTATAGGTAGTCTAAGCCACTCAACGACTCTGGGTGCTAGGAATTGAAGGTAGGTCTTCTGCAAGAGCAGTAAGCATTCTTAACAGCTGCTGAGTCAGCCATCGTTCCAGATCCCACACCCATTTTGTTCCACTGAACTTCTATCCTATGTTACAAAAATAGTCTACAAATTTGGGCATTTAAACCTTTTCTATACTCACATCCCTTATAATGATTCTGGGCACAAAGAGAATCTATGCTTCTGTGAATCCACAGAAATATCCAAAAAAGAAAATTATATAAATTTAAATGTTTGGATTACCCCCAACATATGTTATAAATACTAGAGACATCAAGGATTGTCTCTAGGATTGTTACCTTAAGACCAAAGTTTTCAGCTTCGTTGGTTGCAATTAACATTTTTCTTCATCACACATTTAGCCTATCATCCATCTGCCTAAACATGCATCATATATCAACAGCTTCTTTCCATTTGCTCATCCATCTACTTATTCATCACCCACCATATGTCAATATACCTTGAAATACTGCCTTCTCTTTTCCTCAGAATGTAATTAACATAATGCAAATGAAGAAATGTGGTGCAGGGTTCCCAGACTCTTGGCTTAACAATTCTCATAAAAACTGAGACATCAAGATAACAAGGAACAATAAGACAAAGAAAAATCTGATGAAGGGATGCTTGAATTGTATATAGACTCACTCATAGCCTTGAAGTATCAGAGAAAACATAGTGAGAACAATGCAATCATCTGAGGGAAGGAAGGAGAACCCAGCCATACTATAGTTATAACATCTAACATAATGATCTCAGAAAATGTTTGTGCAGGGATGAGAGTAGGATTGTGATGGGGACAGGGGTAGGAGAGTTTAGGCAGGAAGGAAGGGGAGAGCTCTAGAACTGCATGTTAGCACAAGCCAACCATGTGAGTGCTAGGTGTTCCCAGGAAATCCAGTCTTTCTATCCTTGAATTCCAGAATGAGGTGGTGAGAAAGCATGACTACTCATACTTGCTGAGGACCACAGAAATCTAAATGAAAGGCACCAGTTTTGTGTATCTCATAACCCTTACCCCGCAACATTGCCTGTAATAGAACCTCATCTGATATAAAAAAAAGTCAGCACTGATAAGGTATAAAAACCCTGACTGAATTCCTAGATGATATACATAGACCCCCACACTTAGATGTCTGACTCTGGATGAGTCACTAGATGTCTTCACGTCTCCTCTTTCTAACTCTTTCTTATCTTCCTGGAATTTCTTTCAAGTGGACTCTGATCCTTCTTTAAAAAAAAAAAAAAGTCCCCTTTACCCAATAGCTTAACATTAAGACTTGTTTTAGTTTTCATGGGCTGCACTTAATGTTTTCTTCTATTTATTATCATAATCACATCTACAGGTGAAAAATGTTTGTTTCTATGTGTGTGTGCATGCTATTCATAGTAACATAGTGTGTGTGTGTGTGTGTGTGTGTGTGTCTGTGTGTGTGCATATGTAGTTGTAGTGGTAGTGATGTGGCTCTGCAAACACCATCTCCTGCAGATTGTTGATCCAGAGAAGGCAAGAAGGGACTCAATTCAACACAATTCCATAGCCACTGTTGGTTCAAACTTCAAGAGTCTGCCACCAGGTAGTTTTATGCATATTTAAGTACAGCAAAATTTTGCAAGTGAGGGAGGTGGAAGTTTCCTGGCAATAATTAACTCAGTTCTATATATATATATATATATATATATATATATATATATATATATATATAACAAAGCTGAAGACATGATTCTATAAAAATATGTTACAAAGTACAAGTGACATCTTTCATAAAGATAGGTTCTATAGATTAACTGAAGAAACAGGCTAAAAATAAACAATGTTCTTCTTAAAGATTTCAGGGAGAATTATATATTGACAGAGATAAATATAGGGGTCTGGGAGAGCCAGTGTGTCCTGGCCATACAAATAATTCAAAAGCCAATAGGCAATGGATCATATTCTTTCCAAGCCTTCTGAGTTAAACACAGGCTATGTATCTCTCTTTTAAGAAACAGTCCTGTGTGTTTAACATTCCTGCTTTCCATATTGCCTATCTGTGAGCACTAGGACCCATATGCCTCCCACACCTCCTTTAGTTTTTAAAAGGAAAATAGCAGTCATAATAGAGGTCAGAGTTGTATTTACTGCATTTATGTATTTCCCAACTAATATAGATAGGCAAGCATAAGAGAATTATAAGAACAGTTAACAAAAGACCAAAGAAAGATGAAAGCCATCTTAACCATGATAGTCATTCAAAGGTCATGAGAGATGTTTTTGGTGGAAATTTGTAAATAATGGAAATAAAGCAGCAATGCAGCATGCCTATAGAAAGCTGTCGCCATTGTTGTTGTTTTTGTTAGCATTTACCAGATTTTCAAAGAACAGTAATCCAAAACATCTTCCATACCTTTAGTGAAATAAAAGTGTAAGGATCAAGATACATTTGGTGCATAGTAGGACCAAATGACAGAGCAATGTGGGAAGAAGCAAGATTTAATCAATGTAAGAATCCAATTTAGTAGTCACCATTCTCTTAAAAATTTACCCTTTCAAAGAGCTAATTAGAATAGATCTTGTTCTTCAAACAATCCTAACCAGTCAGTTTATGAAGTCAATATGGGCTGTTAGTGAGATCAAGGAATTTTTTTTTTTTTTTATGAAAGCTGTAGTCCCAAGATAAAGAATTTAGAGCAGGAAACCAAAGAAGTAGCTAAAGGCAGAAGCTTGGCTAAGGCTGAGGTTGAGGTTCTAAGAACATGGCCACATCACCTACTGTATCACATGCTATTGTTGCTGGTATCATCATTTCCGAGACAGATGCAAAGATTGTCCTTACTTGCCCATAGTAATAACATCATGTAGGTGATACAGCTCAGATTCAAAGTCTGGACCTACTTTATCTCTCACAACACAAGTGTTCTGACTCTACTAGAAGTTGTGAGAAACAAAGTCCAGATGTCCTTTCAGAACATATCACTCACAGAGCCATAAGCAAAGCCAAGCAAGCCTGTTCTCATACAGTAACATACATACTTCTATAATGTGAATGAACATTTGGGTGCATCACACAGATTTTACCAGTGAGGATGGTACTCCAATTTTGTCTTCAACTTTATAGACTAACATAGAGAACTGAGAAGTAAATGTGGAATAGATACTTGAAGACCTCTGATGAAGCCTTTTAATTTCCCCTTTGTGTGGCTGAGCAAACAGCCAGGGTGGCAACACACCATGGTAGCCAGAGAGGCTTTGGCACTGGCTATTTGCCATCAGTGACAGAGCTATTTGGACATGTATCCATGAATTCAGCAATACTCACCCAAACTGAAATGCTTCTGTGGAACATTAGTCCTGTGTTCATTTACCTTTGATACTTAAAATATGTTGCATACACATGTTCATACTCTCATACATACATATTCCTAAGCCTTACCATGAAGATTCACCATGCACTGAAACAAAACCACATGTTTGATGTCTATCAAACACAAATTTGTATTTCTCCCTCACTAACACACTCCCAGACACTCAAATGCATGGATACATTCATACTGCCATTTTTTGCTCATAATATGGCTCTAGAATCTGAATCCAGCCTCCAACCCCATGGCTCATGTCTTTTTCCTTTTCATCAGACCTCTGACAACCTAGCAGGCGTGTCTAGCAAAATACCTTTAATGAATTTTCACATAGCAGAGACATCAGTATAAAGGGTCTTGATGATGATGGTTAGAATGGATTATACAGTTTAGAGAAAGAAAATTATTATACACACACATTCACACATGCATATATACAGAGAGAGAGGGGGGGAGAGAGAGAGAGAGAGAGAGAGAGAGAGAGAGAGAGAGAGAGAGAGAGAGAGAGAGAGAGAGAGAGAGAGAGAGAGAGAGAGAGAGAGAGAGAGAGATTAGAAGGTGTCACAATCCCTGGAAGGATCCATGGCAGGATTATGTGGAACCTGAGAAAGAATACTCAGACATCATCATAAGAGTCTGACTGATCTGCAGTGAAGTCCAATTCTCTCTTCTCTTTGCGTTAAGTAATCTGGACTAAACTACTTAATTAGGATGATAAGTCAAACTTCAAGATCTGAAGATGAAGCTCAAGAAGAAATTCTTTTAATCTTTAAATATATATTTACATTGTTATTATTTAAAACATTCAAATATAATATATAGACTATATCTTTCCTCCTCCCTTACGTCATTTCAGATCCTTCCCTTCTACTTACCCACAAAACTTTTGTTTTCTCTTTCTCCTTCCCTCCTTCTCCTCCAACACAAATCCCACATAACAAAGAATACACAAAAAAAGAAAAATATCCAAACCATAACAAACAGAACCACACACCAAAATGGAGTTTACTTTGTGTGATTCTGTCCTGGAATGTGGCTGATACAGCCAGTGCTACTCCAATGGAGAAAACTAATTTCCCCTTTCCTAGCAAGTATAAATTGCAAATAGCTACTTACTTAAGCATGTGACTTTTGTGCCTACTTCCCCATCTCTATGCTAGGATTTTTGTTTGTTTTAATTTTGTGAAGGTCTTGTATATACTATCACAGTCTTTGTGAGTTCACATGTCTATCATCCTTGTTGTGTCTGAAAGATTCTATATTCTTAAAGTCTCCCATCATCTCTTGTACTTTCAATATTTCCATTCCCTTTTCTGAATGGATTCCTGAGCCTTGAGAGGAAGAATTTGATGAAGACATCCAATTTAGGACTGCAACAAAGTCTCTTACTTTCTATACATTGTCCAGTTGTGGGTCTCTGTGTTAATTCTCATCTACTATAAAAAGTTTTTCTGATGTGGGTTGAGCAATGAACAGATCTCTGAGTATAGCAGTATTCAACAGGAAATTTTTATTGCTATGATTATTTAGCGGAATGATTGTAGTACCTTTCCTCATAGAGTCATGTACTATCTAGTTCCAATTTCTTGACCTCATTAACAGTGTCAGGTGTGAGTTTTATCTCAAGGAGTGGATTTGAAATCTAAGAAGGCCCCAGGGAGTTTAGAGGTCGGGTGAGGTGGGGATGGGGACATCCCCGTGGAGACAGTGAGGTGGGGAGGAGGTATGGGATGTGGAACAGTCAGAGGGTGGACAGGGGAGAAGATAAAATATGGAGTGTAAAAAAATAAGTTAGTTAATTAATTTTTAAGAAAGCGGTTGGATACTTCCAAAACATTTGTACCACTATTACATCAGCATAACTTGTAAGAAGGTCTCTGTTATAGGTCATAAATTAATGGCTGGGTAAGATTGGTGATAAAATTTTCTCCTTCAGCTAACTTGCATGTACATGCATTACAACACTATGAATGCGAGTTAGTAAGGTTGGAGTTTCTAGTTGGGCACCAGCTTGATTATGTTAGTGGCATAAGTAAGTGATATCTTTGAATATAAGGTCTTACTTTCGGTTTGTAGAGGATAGCCAGTATCATTGGCAATAGCCTGTAATGTTTGGTGGTGGTCTATGCAACCACTTTGGCTAACTACTTAAGGTATAAGTCATTTTTTATACTAGGACTTCTATTTGGTTACACATGATGTATATTTGGCCATTTTTTCCCTATTATAAGGTAACTTTACTTAAACTCTAACGTGAATTACTATATATATATATATATATATATATATATATATATATATATATATATAGTATATATGTGTGTGTGTATATATGTATATATGTATATATGTATGTGTGTATATATATATATGTGTGTGTGTGTATGTGTATGCAGTGTCTAGATTAGTAGTGACATCTAGATTCATTAGTATGACTTTTGAAAAGCCTTTAATGTTAGTTGTCCCTCCCATATTTCCTCCTTTATATCACTCTCACATTCTCCTCCATGTTTAATTCTCCTACTTCTTCCTTTATCCTTTTATAACACTACTTTCTATGGAGAAGCAATGTTTATTTTTTAAAAATGTATTGGCTTATATTTATTGTACATATCAATGAGTTTACAGACACTTCATTCAAGTACATCATATAATTTGACTATATCCATTTACACCCTATTCCATTCCCTTCCCCTTTCTTCACTTCTGGTTATTTTTCTATTCCATAGAATTTCACATCACATACCTAAATGATTATGTCATATTTTAATATAAATTAGGGACCATATTTTTAGGAAAATATGATACTTGCTCTTTCTTAGAATGTGGCTTCTTTCATTTAATAATAATGATCTCCATTTTTGACTCTTTTTTTCTGCAAAGAAAATAAGTTCATTATTCTATATGGTTGAATAAAACTTCATATATGCTACATTTCATTACGTTCTAACTTGTGGATGGAAATCTAGGCTAACTCCATAAATTAGCACTTGTGAATATTGTGGAATAAATATGGATGTGCACATGCTTCTGTGGTGTACTGATTTAGATTCATTTGGCCTATCCCTAAAGAATGGTACAGATGAATCATACTGTTGAAATTGCAAGAATTCCCATCCTGATTTCTACCCTCATCCTAACTTCCACATTGTGTAGAGTACTATATAGTCCCAACAGCAGTATATTCCTCATCACTTCATTAGTGTCTTCGTTGCTTTTCTATTGCTGTGGTAAGACACCATGACCAAGGCAACACACACACACACACACACACACACACACACACACCAGTGTTTAATAGGATTTTAGTTTCAGACAGTGAGTCTATGACCATCATGGTAGGTAGCATGGCAGTAGGAAGCTAGGCTTGATGCTGGAGCAGTAGATGAGATCTTACATCTGGTCAACAAGCACGGGCAGAGAGATAAAGAGATAACTGAAAATAGAGTGGACTTTTGAAACATCAAAGCTTACTCCTAATGATACATCCTCCAATAAGACCACACATCCTAATCCTATCCACCAACTCAGGACCAAACATTCAAATATATGAGCCTATAAAGCTGATTCTCATACAAATGATCACAATCAGTATTGTATTTCCATAATTACTACTCCCAGTTCCATGGTCTGAAGCTCAGCCACAAATCCATGACCTTGCATTTTTATTAACAACACACACACACACATACACACACACACACACACACACACACACACACACACACACCTGATTAACTATAGTGTTGCACATATGCATATGTATTTTGGACTGACCACTCAGGATTGGCAATCGATGAAAGAGTTTGTCCCTGAAGAACACTAATTCTCCTTTTCTTAGCAGCAATTAATTGATGGTAAGTAAAGTCTTAGTATAAAAATAGGACCCTGTGAGATTTTCCTTATTCATTTTAAGATGTTAGCTGGTGTTTTTATGGTAGAGATCTTGTTTAGGCTACCATAGTGTTGAAATTTCATGGTGGAACTAGCTGTCATATAGATAAGACAATATCTTGTAGCTGACTCCCTGGTCCACTGGCGTTTGTAATATTTCTACTCCCTCTTCAACACAATAAAATGGTTGAGCCTTGTGTCTAGTGATTGTATTGTAGATGTAACATGGGGATGGGTACTACGTGGTCATTTTTTTCTCTGCATTTTGATCAGTTGTGGACTTCTGCATTTGTCTCCTACTGACAAAAATGAAGCTCCTTTGATGTGGGGTGAGAGCTTTTTGTGGTTGTAAGGATGGATATTTAAAACAGTTGGGAATTATACTTGTTAAGAAAGTGGTAGTAGTGGATTCTCTTCTAGGTTTTATGACTTCACTAACTGTAGGTGGTTGGTTATGTTTACTCTACAATGCAAGAGTTCCCTCCTATTGATAGTATTGATGGTGGTTAAGTACAAATAGATGGCTATTGGTTACCCCTAGAATATAAGTGCCCACTATTGCATCCTTGGGTTTATCTCATTATGCTGGTGATTGTTGTTGTTCCTAGGCTTTACAGATAGTAGGGACATTGGTTTCTTCTTCCTTGAAAGTTTGCATAGATGCTTTTTTTATTATGAAAGTTTATCCTCAAAAAGTTTGTCCAGATCAGTTCCACTTAGATTCCTCCAAGTCCTATGTCCAACACATGGTCTCTGGCAATAGCATATTACTTTCAAGTTCTTGGAGGTGATCAAATTTAATGTTAGTAACCTATATTGTTTAGTTAGTCTCTTGGGATCCTCCAACCAACAACTTGAAGGGAGGTTTCCTCTACCTGGTATTAGGAATTTTAAAGACAGTTTATGACTTAAACTGTCACCACAAGCTCTGTAAGTTAATTTAAACTATTTACATGTATATATATATATCATGTATGTTCCCAAGCACACATAAAACAATGTTTCCTTATTTTTCAGTTTTCTTTAGTGTTTTCCATCCTTCTCTTTTATCTTTGTATTGTCTTTTCTTCCCAACTGAAGTTTCCTTGACATTTTTTTTCCATTTCTCCCTCAAAGCACCAGTTTCTTAGTATCTCCCTCCATAAAGCTCCCACCAACACACAATGATCTATTTATACTGCAGTTACTTTGGTTGGTTACACTCACATATAAAGATTGAGAACTAAGATCCATAAGTAAGGAAGATATGTACCATTTGTCTTTCTGGGTTTGGGTTAATTCACAGGTATATTTTTCATCTTCAACCATTTAGCTTCAAATTTTTCTTTGCATATAAATAGTGTTTTGTTATGTATATGTATCACATCTCCATTATCCATTCATTAGTTGAGAAATGTTTAGTTTGTTTCTATTTCCTAGCCCCTGTCAACAGAGTGGCAGAAAACCTGGCTGATAAGCGTCTATGGAGTACTATGTTGAGTTGTTGGGGGTATATGCCAATGAGTCTGAACCACCTATTTATTTTGTTTATATGAGTACACTGTAGCTGTCTTCAGACACATCAGTAGAGGGCATCAGATCCCATTCCAGATGGTTGTGAGTCACCATGTGGTTGCTGGGAATTGAATTCAGGACCTTTGAAAGAGCAGTCGGTGCTCTGCTCTGGAGAGATGAGCCATCTCTCCAGCCTGCCATCTTAACAGCCTGCCAGATTTTTATCTTATCAGAGTAAGAATGGCTAAGACCAAAAAACAACTGACAACCAATGTTGGCAGGCATGTGGGGAAAGGTGAATTCTCATTCTTTGCTTGGATTGCTGTTATTTTCTAAGGATATTCTTCCTGATAACATGAAATGAAATCTCAATATAGCTTTAATTTATATTTCTTTAATGGCTAAGGAAATGATTTTCATGTTTATTAACCATTTGAAATTTTTCTTTTGAGAGCTGCCCAGTTTCCTTAGCCCATTTGCTCATGCATTATTTGGGGTTGGGAGATTTAGGTTTTTGAGTTTTTAATATATTCTAGATATTAACTCTTGTCAATTGTATAATTAGCCAAAATCTTCCCGTTATTATGCAGACTGTCTTCAATACATTGTTTCTTTGTTTCAAAGTTCTTTTTAAAATCTATGCCATCCCTTTTGTCAATTTTCCTGATTATTTCTTGAGTTTCTGTGCAAAAAATCCTTAAAATGCCTATATTTGAAGTGTTTCACTTATGTTTCCCTATAAGAGTTTTATGTCTTGCAGTAACGTTTGAATTGATTTTTATACAGTATGAAAGAAAGGGATATATTTCATTCTTCTTCATTTGAGTATTGTTTTTTTTTTTTCTCACACAATTCGTAGAAGATGTTTTTCTCTGGTGACTGTTTTTAGCATCTTTATCCAAAGTCCCATGGCTGTAGTTTTATGGGTTTGCTACTGAGACTTCGGTCCTACTCCATTTGGTCTTTGTGCCAGTGCTGTACTGTTACCATGGCTATAGTATTATTTGAAACCAAGTGTTATTATACTCCTAGCATTATTCTTTTTCAATATTTTTTATACTAAAAGTTTCTGCACAGTTATGTATTTTATGCTTCCCTTTCCAGATGGTTCCTTTGTTGCATTACACTTTTTTATTTCTACTTTGTGTGCATACATGATTTTGTGTATCTATATAAATGAAAAAAAAAAACATTAGATAAATGTCTTTCTGAGACTGGCTTAATTCAGTTAGCATGTCCAGCATTGTTCTTTTTACTCAGAATTACTTTAGTCATTCATGATCATTGTTAAATTTTGAAAATTTTCTTTCTTCTTCTGTTAAGACTGTTATTACAATTTTACTGGGAAGGCAAGGAAGTTGCAGATAGTAATTGGCACTAAGGCATTTTCATGATACTAATTCTGATAATCCATCTTCTAGGGTTTTTTTCTCTGCCTATTTCTGCTTTCAACATTTTAAAGGTTTTGTAAAGCATTATAGAGGGTTTTCTCATTATTGACTGGGTTTATTATTAGGTACTTTTTTGAAGTTTCTGTGAATGGATTTTCTTGATTTTTATATTTACTGTTGGCATATAGGAAAAGCTACTGTTTTTTTTTGTATAAACTTTGTATCATATTAGTATGCTGAAATTGTTCATCAATACTAAGAGCTTGCTGTGCAGTCATCAAAGTCTCTTAACTATAAGATCATATCATCTTCAAATAGGAATATTTTGATCTCTTATTTTCCTATTTGTTTTCACCCATTTCTTCTCCAATTCTATTTTAATAGTTAAGAATTAAAACAGTATTGTCAATAAGAGTGGAGAGATTAGTTCCTGATTTAGAGGAAATATCATTGCTGTGAAAACAAGCCCGTGCAGTTATATTGTTATCTGAAAAAGCCGACTTCAAATACAAATGAGTCATAGCAGAGGAAGAAGGTAATTTCATATTAACAAAGGGAACAATACAT
>JADRCC010575385.1:0-10661 GCA_019843855.1 Hylomyscus alleni
GGTTCTATTTTTTTTTTTAATTTGATGGATTTTTCTTCTTTTTTTATTAGATTTTTTTTATTTACATTGCAAATTTTATCCTCTCCAAAAACTCCCCTAGCACATCCCCCCTCCCCCTGCTCACTAACCCACCCACTCTTGCTTCCCTGTCCTGGCATTCCCCTACACTGGGCCATCAAGGCTTCACAAGGTTCTAATGCATATGCTAGACGTGCGCCTGTCGAGCTGCATCCACAGCTCAGGTAACTGTCGTGTTCAGCATTAATTCATTGTCATTTTTTCACAAATCTAGTGCTCAATAAACAAATACTTTGATGACTAGACAAATGACTGATGGGAACGGGTACTACCAAGGTGCTTTTAGGGAAACATTGCGAGAGCCACGAAGATGCCTAATTATATTTAAGTAAAGTTGGTATGTCTATCATAACAATAGATGACAGGCTAATGTTATGATATAAATATGCAAGAATTGGTTTGCTAGCTTTGTTTCTACTAACACAAGATATCACAAGAAGTGAGAGAGCTAGATCTACCATAAGATGGTTAGCTTGTAGTAGCACAACAGAAACTATTTAAGCAAGCAAAGCCAAGTCCCCAAAATTCCAACAGAAAGAAATGATTTATTTGAGAGCCTATATCTCCCTACACTTCGTAAAAATTCACTGCAAATTACTTTTATGACAAATGAAAGCATAAAATCACAAATGTTAATGTAGTTTGTATCCCTACATACACTTAACATCGTTCAAATCAGATTAAATATATATTATATATATGTACCCTAAAAAACATCATTTTATATGATCCAAACATTTAGAGTTCTATCTTTTAAAATATACAGAACATTATTGCTATTTCTAATCATCTTATTGCACATTAGCATGATAGCGATTCTTAATATTATGTAATTATAACTTAATGGCTTATTTCATTTTTCTTTTGAGACAGGGCTTACTCTGTGCAGTCCTGGTCGTCCTGGAACTTGCTATGTAGACCAGGCTGGCTTAGAACTCAGAGATCTGGCTGTGCCTTCTGAGTGCTGGGATTAAAGGCATGCACCTCCCTGTCTAGCTTACTTCTCTCCTTCTTCTTCCTTCCTCATTATCCTGCCCAGCCTCTGGTAACTAACACTCACCTGTCAAGCTATATCCAATCAACTCTTCCATACCTCATCTGTGAGCAGTCACACAGTAGCTACCATTTTGTACACTATTCATTCTTCTGTACACTGTATGTGAATGATCATACAGCTGCTGTCTTTCTTCCTGAGGCTGGCTTATTTCATTTAGTATAACCATCTCAGAATCCATCAACACCATTACAAGGTACAGGATCTTTTTCTTTTTATTGCTAAGTAATATTCCAGTTTTTAAAACCTTTTCATTGGTTGACGAGCATGTAATGGTTTCTGGTTCTAGAATATTGTGATTAGTGCCACAGATCTCTCTTCAGCAGTCTGACCTCATTTCTGTTTGGTATATACTCAGTATATAGGTCTGCTGTATCACATTGTGGTTCCATCTTTAACAGTTTGAGGAATGCCTGTACTATTTTTCCATAGTGGTTGTATTTGCATTGCCAGCACAGCACAAGGGTTCCCTTTCTCCACATTCTCTCCAGCACTTTCCCTTAGTCATTTCGATTAATAGTCGTTTTTACTGATGCTAGCCAATAAGTCCTTGTACTTTTAACTTGCGTATCCCTGATATTTCAAAATGTTGACTTTTTTTTACAAATACCTGTTTGAGAGATGTCTGTCTAACCTTGTTGCCCAATTAATTGCCCTCCCTCCCCCATCTATTGACTTTTAAAAATTTATCATCTGTTCTGGCTATTAACTCTTGGTCAGATGTAGAGTAGCTGATTTTTCCCTCTTTCTCTACTGTTTGTTTTTACGTAGTCTCATCTGTCTACTTCTATTTTTGTTTACTACAACTTTGAGGTCTTGACCAAAGTCCTTACCTATTTTACTGTCCATGTTTTCAATTTGCAGCTTGAGCTCCTGCTTTAACAAAACAAATTTGATAGGTCATGATTCTTTAAAAATGCAACTATTACACTGCAGAAGGATTTCTTTTTACTAAGCTGTGCTTCTATATCTTTAAAATAATTTAAAGAATAACTGGCAATCTAGATGTGTGTGTGTGCATGTGTGTGTGTGTGTGTGTGTGTGTGTGTGTGTGTGTGTTATTTATGCAATACTAGAAAGCTAGGTATAATGAAACCTTCAGGTCTGTTCCTTACTGAATTCAATAGTTAGACTTCTGTTGTAGAAAGGTCCTTTCATGTCTCTGAGACAGTGGTCTCCCAGTTGTCTCTTAGGAAGTCTGAATGTAACTACAACTTGTATTTCCTAAACAGTTCACATTCATTTTTGCAATATCTTGGCATAAGACAGTCTTCAACTATAGATTTAATGGCTTCCACCATAGCGTAGAGATGCTATTTCTTCATCAGTAGAAAGTGGAAAATAAATAAAGCTAGCAAGATGGCAGGAAACTGGGCATTCTGTAATGAAATGCTTCATAGTCTTCAAGGGCAGATATACAGGCCGAATTGGTAGAATTTGGCCAAGAGCTCTACCAAAGTTTCTAAATATCCATTCTTTAGAAAAGATATCTGGCATATAATCTCTGACTCTAGTCACATTAAATCAGGCTTCCCTCATCAAACTGGATTTTTTAACCAAGCCTTTGAAGATGATACCATTTTTCTCTGCATTTGTGCTTGTGTCCTTCGTCCACATACATACTTTCTCCTTCTCTCTGATACCCATGGTGCTGGAAGTAACATGGAATAGGAGTTTAGATAGCTGATTATGGTGCAGAAAATAAGAAGGCAAGTGCAACCCATAAGAAATCCTGAGCTTAAATAGTAGGTGAGCTGGTAGCTTCTGAGGCACAAGTGAAGGAGGCATTAGGTCTGAGTAAGGAGGTAAAAAAAGGTAGGAAGCTGGACATGGTAGCACAGGTCTGTGACCCAAGCATTTAAGAGGTTCTCCATGAGGTCAAAGTGAGTCTGAAACACTACTGAGTTCCAAGCCGGCATGCAGGAATGCAGAGTGAGACACTATCTCAAAAAGTAAAACAAGTAAGAAAATTAAAATTCAAAGATATATGAAGTTTCAGAGGAACAGAAGGACTGGGTTTGAAGATCTGTCATACAGTAGAGACTTAATGTATTTCATAGTTATAAACTAGTCAATTTCAAATGTCTTAACACAAAAATGACAAATAGGTGACTGATATGTTAATTAGCTTTATTTAGTTATTTACAATTTATATACCATATTATACCACATAAGTGTACACATTTATGATTTGTCAGTAAAATAAAGTATGTGTGCATAGTAAGCATGCTAATAGCTTGTAAAATAGAGTAGGGTGAGTTCCAGGACAGCCATGGCTAAACAGAGAAACCCTGTCTCAAAAACAAAAAACAAAACAAACAAAAAACAACAAACAAACAAACAAACAAAAGCCTCTTCCCAATCTAGAATGTTGCACTAATAATCAGTCATTTTTGTCTAGCTAGGGGAATTAAAATAAGCTACAAGGGTCCTGTGGAATTACGGTTTTCTTGATAATCTTAAGAACCTTGTCTACTGTGAAGGGATTGCCAGAACCCATATCCTACCCCTGAAATAGGTCCTTACTTCTAGGAAAACTGCAGCTGACTGTGGGGTACACACACACTCTGTACACCTATGGCTCAGAAAACATTGCAGTAGAAGGGAGAAGAATGATTTCTAAGGGCAAGAGGACCAGGAAGTGAGCTGTGAGATAGTGTCTTATGTGCAGGGATCTATATCATGAAACTCTAACAACTAGTTTCCCAAACAAGACCTGCACAGTAACAATACCAGTTGACATTCTAATATGGATGGGGGAAACTTCATAAGGTTCTAACTCTACGTAAAAAGCTACAGACTACCAATGACTGCTAAGAGAGGTAATATTAATTGTTGCTAAGGATGAGTGCCCTATTCAGTTATTCACCTATCTATCCCCATGTAGTCAGTTCTAAACACATATACATATAAGCAATACTGAATTGACTCCACAGGATGTGTGGTGTGTGTGTGTGTGTGTGTGTGTGTGTGTGTGTGTGAGAGAGAGAGAGAGAGAGAGAGAGAGAGAGAGAGAGAGAGAGGAGGTAAGGAATTATGAAGCTTTCCTTCTCTTTAAGGTCCTGTATGGATGTAAATGAGAAAAGAGAACTAGAAACTGTCTAGGACAATTTGTAATTAGGATAAGCAGCTTCTTTGGCAGATACATTTTAGGAAAGCTTATGGAATAAAAAAAAACTCTGGAAATGAATTTTATAAAAACTCTTCTGGGCGGTGGTGGCACAGGCCTTTAATCCCTGCACTTGGGAGGCAGAGGCAGGCAGGCAGGCAGATTTCTGAGTTCGAGGCCAGCCTGGTCTACAGAGTGAGTTCCAGGACAGCCAGGGCTACACAGAGAAACCCTGTCTCGAAAAACCAAAAACAACAACAACAACAACAACAGAAAAAAAACAAACAGAAAAACTCTTCACTCTTGAAAGTCTAATAGAAAGTGTCCATGAAGTACTAACTAGTGATAGGTAATTTTGCTACTTAACATCTGTCTTGGTCAGGGTTTCTATTCTTGCACAAACATCATGACCAAGAAGCAAGCTGAGAAGGAAAGGGTTTATTCAGCTTACACTTCCACATGATTGCTGATCACCAGAGGAAGTCAGGACTGGAACTCAAGCAGGTCAGGAAGCAGGAGCTGACGCAGAGGCCATGGAGAGATGTTTCTTGCTGGCTTGCTTCTCCTGGCGTGCTCAGCCTGCTCTCTTATAGAACCCAAGACTTCCAGCCCAGGGATGGCACCACCCACAAGGGGCCCTACCACCTTGATCACTAATTGAGGAAATGCCCCACAGCTGGATCTCATGGAGGCACTTCCCCAACTGAAACTCCCTTCTCTGTGATACTCCAGCCTGTATCAAGTTGACACACAAAACTAGCCAGTACAACATCCTACCTTAAAGACCACTGAACTGTCCCATGGTCGGTAGCTGACACATGACACCTGCTGTGTGCTAAGCACACAGCCTTATGAGCCAGCCATCTTCATTTTGCAACTAAAGAAATGAAAACACAGAGATTATGTGACTGGTTCTAAGTGACACAGAAAGTGCGCAGCCAGGATGCAAATCCTCATACTTGCCTGTCGAATCCAGGCTAATAACCACTAGGTACTCAGATGGCTTTTGTAAAGTAAAGGCAGAGCTGACTTTGGGGTGAGCATTAAGAGGGGGCTACATATTCATGTAAAATGATTAATGAGGAAGTTTAAAAATGGGTTTTCAACGTGTCAATGGATAAACTATGCACATATTAATAAAACATAAGGCAATGCCTTTATCTGTACTCTGTTAAAGTCCCATAGTATTTAGTGTCAAATTAAAATTAACACATTTTTATTTCTTTAATTTCTAATTAACAATTAGTTCTCATTTAATTAGTAACATACTGGGATGTTATTCGAAGCCCTATTGTATTCTGCATATTCTACTTAACCTGTGAATATGCTCTACTTTTAGTGAAGTTGACACTGTTTTTATAGTAACAGTACAGAAGAAATGCTGCATTTAATGATGATAATGACTTCACACTTACATAACTCATTCCACTAACCGCATGTTGAAACCAGTCTACAGACAAAAGCTATACCTATCACTGAAATTATTACCTCTTTTACTGAAAATTAGGATTATCATCAGGTGTAAGGAAAGTGTAAAACTACTGTGGTATTCCAAGAGGTAATTTTGCATAATTGGGTACAATTTTATTTTTACATAATTGGACTATAATACTAAACACCTCAAGACAATTGAAGTTTCATTCTGCAAGATTACTTACTCCCGGATGTAGTTTTGCCTTCCTGGGCACAGGCTGAGACTTTTGCTTATAAGCCCTCTCCAGTGTAGGAGGGCTCAATCTGTGAAAGAATTTGAGAGAATCATGGGTCTTAAGGGTTGAACTTCCATCTTCTTACTATGGAAGCTTAGGGAGAGAGAGGTCCTGTTCTCTCCTGGATTGCAGAGTGCTAAGACAAGTCAAGCACCTTCTTTTATTACACTGTACAATGGGCAGATCTTTTCTCATTTGACACTGATGTGGATTTGTCTAACAGTGTGGCCATCATATGCCAAGCGTTCTGCTTGTACCTTTACCAGTTAAATTTTATTCTCATCACCATGTAGATGACCCTGTTATGCAGACGAGAAAACTGAAACCCAGAAAGCTTTATTCATGATCACACATTCTGAAAATGTCACAGAAAGACATGATCTTTTACAGACAAGAGGTATAAATTTTTTTTCTTTATATTTTTAGAACTCTCAGCTACATCTCCAGCACCATGCCTGCCTGTGTGCCACCAAGCTTCCTGCCATGGTGATAATGGACTAAACTTTTTAATTGTAAGCCACTACCAACTACGTATGTTTCCTTTATAGGAGTTGCTGTGTCCATGGTATTTCATCACAGCAATAGAACACTGACTAAGACAGAGTCCAAGGCCATACATGTCTTTTGAACACTTGTAAGTTATCTACCAACTTAGGAATTCACTGTAAATCAGACAGAAAGTCTTTTCACGTGCAGAGATCAAGTAGATCTCTGTCCCTATCCTCTCTGCTACTGCAGCTGCTTTATAAAAACTATCAGACTGGGTAATCCAAAAAGGTCCGACTTTATTCTTTGCAATTCTGTGTGCTAGGAAGTTCAATTCTAAGGAGCCAGCTTTTGTCAGATGCTTTCTTTCTACATGATTACATGTGAAAATGTGGAAAGGCAAGAAGTTTAATTTACCTTTTTTTTTTTTTTTAATGAGCCCACTCTTCTAATACTAACATTACTTACCCATTTGTAATGGGGAAGTTCTCCTAGACTGATCAACTTCTAAAAGTCTCACCTCTTAATACTGTTACTGAAGCAATTTAATTTCAATGTGATTCTGTCAAGGGTCAAACATTCAAACCATCATACCAATTTTGATTCTATCACATCTATTATCTGACTGGCTCTACTGGGTCGTGTGACTTGAATTTTAGCTTGGCTCCAGGTCTAGTTGAAAGTACCTTCACATAAAACACTGATATCTGGGCATAGTCAAAGAGGCTCATTAAAACCATCTCCCAATTCCTTCAAAGCTGTACTCGGCTGGAGTGCCTTTTACTGGCTCAGTGTATTCGCCCAAAAGACAGCTCATTGTACCAGCGTTGTGAAGGCCACCCATGTCCCCACTCTACTCCAAGGTCTCACCGCCAAGAGTAGTCATTCTGGATAAATTTATAGACTGGAACCCTTATTTTTATTATTAATTTTTAGGTTAGTTTAGAAAGTAACAGGTTTTTATATGGCATTTGAATATAGTGGAAATCAAATGTCCTATTATATACAACTTCCATATGATGTACATTGAGAATTCAGAACAAGACTCATAGCAGTTAGTGTTCATAAGGGTCATCAATGCTGCATTCTTTTTATGTGTTTAACAGTTAGAAGGTCAGAAAATGTCCTTTTATTTTGTTAGTGTTTTATTAGCATATATTAATTGTATAAATGAATGGGATTCATTATGATGTTTTCATGCATGTATGTAACCTGCTTTGATCATATCCACATGCCTTGCTAGTCTTTTTGGTCCCTCTTTTTATTACTTATCAAATAATTCTACTTTCATATCATATTTGTAAAATCTGGATTCCTTGTATGAGAAAAATAGAATTTGTCTTTCTAAACTTGACTGATTTTGCTTAATGTGACAATCTTTAGTAATACTTTTAAAATATTTTCCAAATGCTGATAAACTATCGTCTGACTGAATGCTATGTCATCATCTTTATGTTTGGTACAAAACCCAGACTATGAGGCGGTTACCAGAAGGATTCACGAATTAAACATGGCCATATCCTTGTAGAAACTCTGCCCCATGCTTATTTACTAATGCAACATGATACTTGCTTATTTTGAGGAGTTATTAGATTGAGATAAACACAGAATGTAGACTTTGAGATAACACCAGGCATGTATAATGGTTCCTGAACTCTGACATCATACAGCAGGGTTCAAGGTCCTTCACACAGTGCAGTCTCTACTGGTCTAGATACAGTCTATATTCTGTATGTTCTATATCTATATATATATAGATATAGATCTCTCTCTCTCTCTCTCTCTCTCTCTCTCTATATATATATATATATATATATATTCTGTATGTTCTACGACAGGAACACAGATATGCTTGCAATAACATGCTTCTTGATAAAAATGAAAAGGTGTTTAATAACTTGATTTACTTTACATAGAATGAATTCTAGTGTACAAGGCATATTTTTTATTACTTTCAAATCGTGCCTTTTCCTGTTTTCCACTTGTAAGTGATACCACATTTACTTTCCACTCCAATTTTGATCAGTTTTAGATACTTTCTTCTTCTCTGGTAGAGTTATGAGCATTATTCAAGCCTGTGCCCCCTTTCATCTGATGGCAGCTCTGTCTTTTGGACTGCATCTGTGGGACATCTCCTTGCTGCCTGTTTCCCTAGCTCCCCCTGCCCCTGGCACACATTTTCTATCTCTTTCTTTAAACCATACTTTCTCTATACCGCTTTCAGTCTGCCCCCTTTGCCCATTGCCGTCACCTTAAACATGATGTACCTGGAATGGAAAGTTGGACCTGATTCCCAGAGTTCTGTTACCTCCGTGACCAAAAAAAAAAAAAAAAAGTGCTTCAACCGGAAAGGGGTCACATCTACAAGATGGACGCTGACCTGGGATCTGTGGTGGTACTGTGATGATTCCACTTTCTGGGTGAGTAACTGGAAAATCTTGAAAATCTTCCCCTGGCTGCGGCTCAGCCTCTCTGGCTCTCTCTTGTTTTGCTTACCGCATTTCCCCTGCAATCTTTATTGACACTATAAGAGATAATTATTAAAGCACGGTGATTTATTTTTGCTTATACACTTCATAATTTCTCCTCTAATTAACACATTGCACTTTTTACAAAACTTATTAAGTTCATTCGCTCATAGCGGCTGTGCGGTGACAAGTCTCTATACTTTCCGGCTATTTACTAAAGCTCTCTGTTTATCTTCTGTGGTGATTTCCTGCCCAGTTCTCTTCCCTCCGCCTGATGCTTTGGTAGCGTCCCTCTGCTCTCACACCAACCACATTTGTTTTTAACAAAGCTGGTGCTTTGGATCTCACTTGCACCAGAGAAACTAACAGCCTCCATGTGAACATAGAGAGATCTGACCTTATGTCTTAGAGGTTAGATGACAGGAGGACACTTGGCCACTCTTCAGCAACTTTCCAGACATCTGGGCAGCAGGAGGCTTTTCCTGCCCAGCTTTGGTCTGATATGTTCCCAGCTGGCCCAGAGCATGGTGCCAGCTTTTGAGACATAGACGACGCCGTGGATTATTAGTGTTTTATTAGCAACAGATACCCGGGACAGCTTTAGTATACTCTTAGACAGTGCCTCTGAGTACTGTAGCAAGCAATGTTCAAGTTACAATTGCAGTTTAAGATTTTAGAGAGTGTCTAAAGCAGTATCTACTATTCGACATATAATGTATTTTGCTTATTGATCTTTAGCTGTCAGTCCTGCTAGGAATTCTGTAATAGAAAGTTATACTATATCTTATCTCCTGGAGGCTCTGTGTATTATTGACTTTTTTTAAAGGATTATTTTCTTATTTATTTATTTATTATATGCAAATACACTGTAGCTGTCTTTGGACACAGCAGAAGAGGGCGTCAGATCTCATTATGGATGGTTGTGAGCCACCATGTGGTTGCTGGGATTTGAACTCAGGACCTTTGGAAGAGCAGTCGGTGCTCTTAACCGCTGAGCCATCTCTCCAGCTTGTGTTATTGACTTTTACAATTCTCCGAGGAGGTTAATTCCTGTTACTGCTTTACGTGGGGACCTAAGTAGGTCTACTGCTAGTTATATGATCACCAGAAGGTTTTACTGAAGATTCTCTAGGCTATTTTTAAAGAAAAAGCTTGATTACATGAACACTAATATCTTTTTGTCACTTTTTAGAATACCATTTTCATTCTTTGTGTATTTTAAGTGATGACACTTCTGTGAAATGTAACCATTTGGATGTATCACCGTTTCTAAGGACAGTTTACACGTACTGACCTCACCACTCTGAAAAGGAGCTCTCAGTTTCCACAGTGACTTGGATGAAAGGGAAGACGATGAGGACAGACCAGAGCGGAATAAGGCACTGCTCCTTATGGTCTCCCAGGCTACACAGTTCTCAGTTCATGTTTTTTGTTCAGATCTTTTCCTTCAGGCCTTTAAAAACAACCTTAACAGTGCTAGCTAAATATTAGTTTATCATTTTGTTTAAAACGCACCCAAGCCTGGATAGCATCCTTTGGGGAATGCACAAACTTACAGAAGCATCTGTAACCTCACCCAGCTTTGGATAAGGCACACCTCGTTTTATCTCTTTGTACTTCTGCACAGGTAAAATTATTTTCTTTCTTTCTATGTGGAATGTTTTACTCCTTTGGTCATGAGAAAATTCCCACAGGCCCTTGATCTTAGGAACTGTTCCTGCTCAGTGTCCCCCTGTATCAAAGCAACCATAGATATA
>JADRCC010575387.1:0-14587 GCA_019843855.1 Hylomyscus alleni
AAAAATGGCTAAAACATACACAAAGGCACATCTCCCTGACATACACATTCTCCTATACTCACCTTAGTACACACTCCTGCACACACCTGCATACATGTGTCTGTCCACACACATGCTCACAGGTGCGCTCAAACTGTCTCAAAGGCATTGACACCATGCCCACCACCGCCTGGTCTCACCTAGGCACATCCTGGCAGCTGGCTGCCCGTGGATCCCGGCATGTTTGGAAGCAGGGGCTAGCACAGGCGTCATAGTGCCACTCACAGATGGGGTAGGCAGCCCCCAAAGGCTTGGCATCTAGAAAGACAATCCCCTCCAAGTCTCTGGAGTGAGAGAGGCTGAACACCAGTGCCCGAATTATCCCAGCTCAGCCCATGCCTTCCCTACCCTGCAGTGAGGACATGTAAGTACGCCCAGAAAAGAAAGAGTAAGAAGCGAGTCCAAGCAAGCTGCATCCGTGACAACTGGGGACAGGGTCTGTAGAGCCTGAGGAGATCCTGCTAGCTTCTCAGCCGGGAGTCCCTGTGTGTGTTCCTTAAACTCCTGAGGACAATATGTGCCCTCAGCAGGAAATGGAAGCCAGGTGTGCTATGAGTCTCTAGCAGGCTCATGGTTCCTCTCACTTCCACACAAACTGTCTATTTTTACACTACAAAAGTGACCTAGGTCTCAGCCCACCCTGCCACCACTCCCTGAACTGCCAATATGGAGATCAGTCCACCTTCTGTTCCAGGAGTAAACCCCAGGGAGCCTCCCCTTTGCCAAAAGGCTGAGATTTCTATCCTCAGGGAAAGGAAGAAGAGACAGGGCAGGGGATGCAGCTGAGTGAGGCAGAAGACCCAGACCTAAGAGCGATGCCTGGGCAGACCCTTACCCAGAAGGTGGAAGAGCGCACCACCACGAAACGCCTCAGTGTGTTCATATGTCCGCAGAGCCAGCTCAAGGCCTGATGAATGGAGGAAGGAGCCAGGTTTTGCCAGAGACTCCAGAGCCACCAGGCCAGCCTGCCATGTCCCCCGGTGCAGAGAGAAGGAGGCATGCTGATGGAAGGCTTCATTGCGCTGCCACTTAGCCAACCCTATAGAGCCATTGACTGTGGCGTGCAGGAAGAAGTTGGGTCTGTCGGCCGCCTCCAGGGATACCACGTCAGGGTCTGGGAAGCCACAGAAGTTAGGTCAGTATGCAGAGAGAACAGATTTGGGGGTGCAGCATGCCAGTGTGTGCTCTCACACTCAGTGGCTGAGAATGACAGCTTCCTGGGGACTAGCTGGACCCTGCTCCCCTGTCAAGCTGCAGTTCCTTTGAACTTCCCTGTCCTCAATCGCCTCCCTCCCACTCTGTGGATGAAGGCGGGAGATTACAGAAGGCCTCAGCTGCTGTCTCCTGTCCTGTCTCCTCCTTTTCCACCAGAAAACCTTCCCTGCCCTGGTGCCTGCTTTGCTTGGCACCAAACAGATAGGAATAATCATTCTACAGGGTGACAGTCTGCCAGGCACGGGGAACAAGTAGATCTGGCGATTCTGAAAGCTCAGCATGCTCTTAACGTGTAACGTTCTCCACTTCTTCCTGCTACAATAACCCCCCATCCCAGGAGGCCCTAAGCTGCCCCGACAGGCAGACCCCACATCTGACTCTAAAGCAGTCTCTTTCTTGCTGATGTGTGCCATAGGACCAGAACTCCTGCTGGACAGTGACTGCATCCCTTAATGTCTCTGGTTCCTGTGTCTGCCCTGTGCTTAAGACTCGGTGAGAGGGAGAAAGGAGGAGAGAGGAAGGAAGAGAGGGGAAGGTGAGGGGGAAAGAGAGGGGAAGGGGGCAAGAAGGGGAGAGAAGTCAGAAGAGAAGGGAGAGAGGACACAGAAGGAGAGTAGGTGCTGCCCCCAGGATTCTTTAGAACAATCGTCTGGCGGGAGGTGGAGGGAAGACCTGTCCGAGTCCTGTCCTAGACAGTTTGGCTCACAGAGGTCAAGAAACTAGTCTGAACTAAAAACAGCAAGTGGGGCTGGAGCCCTGTGGGTGGCTGCAGGCTTCAGAGTCCCCCACACCTCCATCAACACTGCCTTTTCTGAGACGGCTGGCTGGACAGGAGCCAAAGGGTAGGCCTTACCATGGGCCTTGGCCTTGTACAGAGCAGCTGTCAGCAGGAAGCTTGAAATGTCCCCTGGCGCCAGATCCTCTGCCCTCACCAGGGCTATGTCACTGTCTACTCCCTTTGTGGCCACAAGAGTACCACCAGCCGCCACACTGGACAGCTGGTAGGGACCCTTACCTAGTGCTGGAGAGAAGAGTCTTTGTCACAAGTGTCACCCCCCCCAACCCACATGTCCCACCCATCAGAAGTTCAGAAGAGACAGGGTGCTGGAGAGGGGCTCTTGATGGCTTCTCATCCCAGACCACAGGAACCTTAGTAGATATGAAGGGAGAGGAACACCAGGCCAGCAGTCCCAAAGGAGACAGACTCGCCACCGCCCCCCCTCCCCCATGCTTAAGTCATTGCACAAGGAGCACATGACAGTCACCCCTGAAAGCATGGGCCATTGCCATAGCAGACATTGTTCTGTCAGGGTTGCATTTGGGAAAAAACAATACGTGGGTCTCTGCCCATCCCATCCTGAGGGATGACAGTCAGGACCCCACAGCTCCAAGTTTGTATCTGTTTATTTCATGCACAGGTCTTATTTGTGTTTGGGGGAGGTAGAGCTGCAGGTAGAGGGTGGAAGGCATGTGGGTGTCCCGGACATGTGCGACAGCTTTATAAATGACCTTCCTGCCTCTGCTGTGTCCCATAGGTGTCTGGGTCACCTTCCTAACCACTGTCCTCAGTGGCTTTCCTCATCCCTAAGACAGAGTCTTAAGAGCACAGCTTTAATTCAGGGCTCTTCCATACTGAACCCCTGCTTTGTCCTCTACCCCACAGGGCTCCTGTCGCACCAGAATTCTTTCCTGCTTCACTGAAGGAGCCACATGACTGTCCTAGCTCATCTCAGTCACACGGTCCCCCTCCTCCCTCAGAGAAATCCTCCTCCTTCTGTGCCTGAAAGACACCTACCCAGTCCCTGGAGACCAGCTCCTATGTCACCTCCTTAGAGCTGTTCTCCCTGCACCCTCTTCTCCATAACCTACCAGCCCTAGAAGCAAACACACACCAGTCACAGCTCTGTGATGTGGGTCTGTGCTGGGCTTCCCCATCTGTATCCTTCATTAGAAAGCAGACAGTGTGCTGTGCTGGTAAATTATCAGCAGCCAGCTCCCACCAAAATAAATAAGCAAGCAAAAAGCAGTGTGTTACACTGGCTAGTTTCACTGAGGTTGATACTGAGAGCAATGGCCAGTTTCGACAGATGCAGGGTCCAGAGCTCGTTCATGGTGCTGGGGTGCTCCCGTGTACCTCTGCAAGGGTCCTCTCTCCCAGATCCCCATGAGGCCTGAGCCACAGAAAATGCTGGGAGAAAACCCGAGGCAAGAACTGGGTGAGTGGGAGGGAGAGTGGGTGGAGGATGCTAGAAGCAGCTTGTCCTTTGCCGGTTACTGACACCCCAAATGCCGCAGAGGAGAGAACCGCTCAGAACTGTGCTGCTGAAATGCCTTGCCTGATGTCACAGGGATGCTCCTGTCCCTGGGAATGCAGCTCTCCCCCCAGGTCATCGCTGTGGGCACTGAAGACCCAGGGCCATCAGCAGCTCCTTGGAACTACCATTTGACAGGACTGGGTTGGTCCGGCCCTCATCTACGGGTCCCTAGTCTTCTCTCTGTGTCCTTCCCACCAGGGACAAATGACTAAAGGGGGTGCCTAGTAACATATTAAAGCTGATGCTAGCCACCAGGTTCTCTCAGCATCCCTCTGTCCATACCTGTTACAGGGTCCTCCTAGCTGGCATACCCAGCAGCTTCTCTGCCCTGTATAATCCAGTCGTTTTGGTTACTAGTTCTTTTTTCGTCTTTTACCTCTTGGCCTCTTTTGCTTCCTGGACTCTTGGCTGCCTTCTCCCATTCTCCTCTCATGGCCTGGCTCAAGATGAGGTTCACTATAGACTCTTTCAATTGCCTCCGATGTTTCCTGCCTACAATAAACTTTCTCTTCCACCATCCCTAGCAGCAATCATGTTCTTCTTGTTTCTTTTTTTCATTCAATAGTCTTGCCTGGAAAGATGCCTCTTAAACCCAAATTGGCACCAAAATGTGCATGAAGCCTGTGCCCACACCTTCACAGGACAGCTCCTGCAGGCTGTTGCTGGAAGGAGACCTAGGGGCTTGGAAGGGGCTTGATGGCTAAAGAATTATTCTGGCAGCCATCTTGCCACAGCACATTCTGATCAAATTGATTAAGTGGCTCTAATACTGGACATTAATCTCCTTTGGTCCCTAGCAATTACTTGTATTTTTATATTCATTGCCAATCTAGATATTGGTGCATATCTTGGTTCCCTGAACCCTTGGGCATTTGAAGACCCGTCTAGGTTTTCAGCAACCGTCCTTAGAAAAAGCAGTTTACACCTGTTTTTGACGACTCAGGTCTTCAGAGAACTCTGGGTAAATTCCATGAGCTTGTTGGACCCCATTAAGAAGGTTGTGTGTGTGCTGAGCCCACTGATACTGATGGGTGTCCACTGCCTGGAGAATCTGCCCTGAATGATGGAACCCCCTGAGAAGGTTCCTGCCCTGGACCTCACAGAGATGCTAGAGCAGCTGTGGATACAGTCCTGGACACCTCTGAGCCCCCCCCCCAAGACATTACCCTACACAGACTTTTGCAGTGTCATATTGCAGCTTCTCCAGGTCCAGCAGCAGTGGGGAGACATGGCCCAAGGGCAGAGCCCCCAACGCTCTACTTGGGAGGAAATTGGCTTACCTTTGTTGAAGAAGTCACAGTCATATGCTGAAGAAGAAAGAAGAGAGATTTCCCATGAGCACAGCACTCACACCCAGCCTCCCTCCTTTACCAATAACTCTGTTTCCAAAACTCTAAGATTGAGGGATCGACTTGGAAACATATGTCTCTTTTGTTTTGGGGAGGGGTGGTGGTTGTTTTGTTTTGTTTTTGAGACAGAGTTTTTCTGTACTAGAACTCACTCTGTAGACCAGAGTTCCACCTGCCTCTGCCTCTCGAGTGCTGGAATTAAAGGCATGAGCCAATAGCACCTGAAGATCCTTATGTCTTAAGGGGATGAAATACAATGGTCCCACCCTGTACTCCAGTTCAAGGCTCAAAGCCTGGCTTGGAGTAGCAGTTAGCAGTGTGATGAATGAATGAATGAATGAATGAATGAATGAATGAATGAATGAATGAATGAATGTTGAACAGAAGAATGTGTTCTGTGTGGCCATAAAGGTCAAGATTAGAATGAAGGGGTACGAGTAAGGTGTAGCCCTCACCCATAGAACAGATAGGTACAGTGCCTGCCTAGCTTGTACCAGGTCCTGGGTTCTGTTTCCAGCATTGTGTTTTATGGTGTGGTGGTGCACATCTCTAATTCCAGCACTTAAGAGGTGGAGGCAGAAATATCAAGTTCAGGGTCATCCTTAGCCGTATAAAGAATTTGAGGTAAGCCTGGACTAGAGATCCTGTCTCAAAGACAATAACAAAACTCAAGTGTAGAAGCTCTGGTTGGATATGTTGCACAAGAGCCCCAGAGAATCAATGCAAACATGAGGTAGAACTTCCTCAGCCTTGTATGGAAAAGGACAAAGGGCCTCCAGGACCCCAGGCATCTCCAAAACCCCCTTTGGCCCCACCAAAGAGCTCTTAGGAGGTAAAGCATGGACCCATTGCGCCCTCTAGTGGACAATCTGCATCTATTCTGTAGCATCTCTTAGTGATTCTTCAGTCCACAATGGGGGAACTGTGCTGACCTTGTCAGATGATGCCAACCAAGAACAAGCAAGGTTACCAGGAACCAGCTGGGTGTGCCTGAGGTAAAGACTGAGGACAGATTTGCCTCTCACACAGGCGTGTGGTGTGAAGAAAGTCACCAACTCCTTGTCATAACCTAAACTCACAATCAATACATTTGGCTGTGCCCCCTTTTCTTCTTGCAAGGTCATTAAGGATCAGGAGATAAAAGCAGGCATTGTGTACACGCTTTTAATCCCAGCGCTCAGGAAGCAGAGACAGGAGGATCCCTGTGGGTTGGAGGGCATCCTGGTCTACATACTAAGCTCCAGGACAGTCAGGGCTAAATAGAGAGACCCTGTCTCAAAAAAACAAAACAAAAACAAAAAGAGTAAGGAGCTGGCTTTCGTGAGACTACAGGCAAACACTTGTTTGTCCTCCATGTGGACTCGAACTGTTGAACTGTAAGACTCTAAGATGGAGCTGGGGGTATGTCTCAGTTGGGTACCAGCACAAGGAGCGAGTTCAAGCCAGTATTGGGGACACAGAAACGAATGGATCTCTAGGGCTAACCAGCCTAATGGCTACACACTGAAGCAAAAAACACTCGCAAAGATGTCTTTCGCCTGTCTGTCCAACCTTGGACTCAAACTACCTGCTGTTGATCTGAACGCCACTTATTTTAATGTGTCAGTAAAGGACTTTTTCTACTTATTTGTTGTGTGTGTGGCGGGGGAATGCATGTGCCATGGCATACATGTGGATGTGGAGGTCAGAGAACAACTCCTTCCATCATGTGGGTCCTGGGGACAAACTGTGGTTGTCAGGGTTGGCAGCAAGTACCTTTACCTGCTGAGCCATCTCACTGGCCCAGGATTACTGATCTTAAGATACCTTGTGTAATATTTCTCACTTCCCCCCTCCTTGCCTCTACTTCTCATAAGCTCTTAGCCCATTATGATATTTTAATATTCACTAAAATCTTTATTAATCTTTGGAGAAATTGTTTCTGTTTTGTTTAGGCCAATATCTAATTCTACTTTAATGTGACATGCTAAACACATCAAAACGAACACAAAAGGTTCACAATAAACACATATCAAAGCATTAAAATCATCAGTAGTGGGATCCCACTGAGCCATCATGGAACTTAGACACAGGGGAAACTGATAATACAGACCTTTTGTTTTGTTTTTCTTCGTGTAGCCCTGGCTGTCCGGCGGCTCACTTTGTAGACCAGACTGGCCTACAGAGTCCTGCCTCCAGAGTGCTGGGGTTAAAGACATGTGCTGCCAGCATCTTTGATATTTGTTTACTAACAATGTTTTTGCAGCAGTTTTTAATTTTTAAGGACATTGCATTAAAATGCTATTGAGTTGGACCTCTGAGTTTTCTGGCATCCCTGTAAGTGCACAGCGCTGTTAAGAGCTTCAGCCTCGTCCTGATTATATTACATGAGACAGTACACATGTAGCATCTCATGGTAGACCCTCCAGAAACGTGTGTATCCCTCTCTATGCTGAAGGATGGTTATCAGAGGCAAGGAGAGAGGGGACCCCACCAGGATCCAGCATCTATGCTGAAGGGTCTCAGAGGGAGCAGGCAGAAAAATAGGAGGCCAAAGGAGGATATTCCTCCACCTTCTCTATGAGGTCCACCTGCCTGGAGCCAACACCCCTGTGTCTACTAGCAGTGTTGCACAGCACCAAGCCACGACTCTGCATCTCTAAATGTTTTCAGCATCTGTGTGGTGGGGACTTAGCTTTCCTCCTGTGCTATGCAGAAGGGAATGAACCCAGGCCCCACACTAGCAGAACTGGCATCTGGACCCAGATCGTCTTCCTTTGTTGAACTTGGACACTTGCCACTGACCCCAAAGTGAGATCAGGAAAACCTTCTATGGGATACTGGAATCTAAGGGAAATGACCAATTAATTTAACCTTCTTCACATTTTATTTCTCCCTTTACTTATCCTGTATGTTTTATGATACACAGTTATACTCCCAATAGTATATGCATATATTTGTGCGTATGTGTGTATGCATGTAAATATGTGTTTCCGATGACAAAAACTGAACCTCAGAAAAGTCAGGCAGCTTGTTTGAGGTCAAACAACATGCAAAGCCAGTTTGGAGTCCAGGGTTTGTGACTGACTCTCTAAGAATGAGCTTAAGGACACAGGCCTGCACCAGCCTCCTCAGGGGTGAGCTCCAGCAACCTACTATCCTAAATGACCTTGGGCATGGTGTGCACCCCTCTCTTCTCTCTCTCTCTCTCTCTCTCTCTCTCTCTCTCTCTCTCTCTCTCTGCCACAGGCTCAACAATTGCAACACAGGAATATACACCATGGGGATCATGTACATCCTACTGACTCCCTGGGGCAGTCTGGAACACTCACGGCAGATGCGGGGTGTCCGCCAGTCGATGACCACCCCGTGCTGGCAGCACTGATGGGCATAGGCAGCCACACTGGCACAGAAGCACTCACAGTCACCACCCCGGCTGCAGCCACACGTGTCCGTCAGACAGTTTGAGTAAAACCAAGTGACATCAACCTAGAAATGTTGCAGGATTCTGAGTCTGTATCTTTTCTTGTGATAGCACAACACAAAGATGCTCACGGGTAAGGTGAGCTGTCCGCATGGGATGAGGGGTAGAAGGAGAGACAGCCAGCTAGAAAGTGGCAGATACCCACTTCATGAAGCTCATCCTGAGCCTAGTATGCTGGACCCAGGGAACTAGGAAACCACTAGAGAACAGAAAGAGAGTGGGATCTGCCCACCCAGGCTGGAGACACAGAAGCTAGTCTCCAATGGCCTTTGAAGCCCTGGAGGAGCCATGTAGAACTGAGCTCCAGTTCCCATCTCTATGGAGGACACAGAAAAGGCAGAGGTACAGCAAAGGAGTCTGTGCCCACTCTGCAGCAGAACTTCTTCACAAGCAGGGAGAGCCGGGCAGAGAGCACAGAGGAGTGGCAGGCTGTCCATGGGCATCAGGGACTCAGGAAAGGCTCCACTGAGCAGATCAAAGGCAGGAGAGAATGGGTCTGCCCTCTTTTAAGGGAGTCTTTGGGCAGAAGGGGTCCTGGGTGAACTTAGGAGGGCCCACTTACCACAGGGATGCACTCACCACTGGGTGGCAGGTCTCGAACACCTCACTGAGCAGGATACCACACTCCTTCCTTGCAAATGGTTCTCGGAGAGGATTCAGGACACAAGTGTCCCTGGGATCAGGCGTGTCTGGGCACTGGAGGGTGAAGGAAGGGCTGTGCCTACGGCATGGGCACCGAGGATCCCCCTATCCCTCAAGTGCCTGGGCCTGGTCACAGAGAGGCCCTGGAACTGCCTGCTTGATACCCACGTCCTTGCTTAATCCACTCCCCTGGAGCGTGGAAGGAGCCTCCAATTCGCTTCCAACCAAGAGAACACACCAAGGATCTGGGAGCACACCAAGTTATGAGTCTGTAGTCACGTGACTGTGTCAGATGAGGGTTTTAGAGCCTACCTCCCTAGAGTCTCCCCCTTACTGCCTGTGTGTGAGGAGGAAGGGAACTATGCTGGGAACTGCTGCGGGATATTTGATCACACTGTGAACCCCAAGATTGGGTTACTTACCAGAAAATATAAAAATGTTTCTAGTTGTGGTGTGGCTCAGTCCTAGCACACACCTTTAATCCAAGAGCTTTCTGCTTATTGTAAATAGGATTAAGTAAATTCAACCATAGGTCAAGAGACTCCCTCATAGAGAGTGAACATGGGGGGAGGGGACAGAATGCAAGGGAGTCAGAAGGATGGATAGAGAGGTGTACAGGAAGTAGAAGGGAGGGACACTGACTTTGAAGGGTTTTTGAGAAGGTATGGAGAAGGAGAACTTCCTTTGGGGATGTTGACTGAGGAGGAAGGTCCGCTGGATGCTTTCTCTACCTCTCTGAGCTAGCATCTGGCTCCTGACTCTCTTTTGGTAAAATCAAATGCTTAAGATTTTATTACAAACATCAGGGAACTCCACATGACAGGAAATATGGGTGGCTTCTAAGAGCTGCGGGTGGTCTCTGGTTGACAGCTACTAAAAGCCAAAGTTCTGGGGCCCTACAGGTCCAGAAGTGGAAATTACCCACAGCTACCCATGTGTGGATGCTCTGAGGGAGATCCCAGCCCCGGTTCTCCATTTTGTTTGCAGCCTGTGGGGCACAGAGTAGAGACCCCCCCCAGCCCCTCATGTTCTATTTCCCAACCAGCAGGAACTGAGATAAGACACCTGTTGCTTAGTGGTGTCTCACTGAACTCAGACTTCCCCAGAGCTGGCCCTCCTTCTCCAGGCCTACATTCTTATGCACTGACTACCCGGCATGCCTGACGTTATCAGCAATGAAGAATATGGATCAGTGTTGGGATATCACAAAGGTAAGATCAGGCATCCATTCAGCTTTTCTAAAATGAGAGTGAATGCCACACCCAACTGCTCTGCCTCACCCCGTCTCCATCTATCCTCTCACAAAAAACTAAGATCCATCCAGTGCAGACGAGCCATATATGAAAAAGTCTTAATCACCATTCTCCATTGTTGTACCCAAGGCAGACATAATTAATCTATCACACTTTGCAGGCAGCCTCTTGGGACCGGTGAGGGTTTTCTCCTGGCACAGCCCCCTTACTTCAACAGAAGACTAAGGTCTCCCAGGAAACTCAAAGATAAGTCAAGAATCCAAGACTCCTGCTCTGAGTTCAGAGCTGTTTCCCTGACAACTCACAGTTTGGCAGTGTCAGGCATCTCTCAACCCTCATGGATACCCCTGTGCTTCTGCTTGTCTTCTCCATTTCTAAGACCATGTCTTTAATAGTTACCTGTCTAAAATGGCCTATCTGCTAAATTCCACCCTCGGTCTCACCTTCTCCATGAAGTGGGGAGGGTGAGGAGGGTGGATAAGCCTAGAATACTTCAACAAGTCCTGCCTTCCAAACTAGGTGGCCATCTTGCCTAGGATAGGAATGCTATGTCTTTCCAAATACTTTGCTAGTTCCCTGAGTTTGGTCAAGGGCAGGGTAGGTTGCTTGCCTTGTGGGTCAGGGATAGAATCTTAGGCTAGAGATACCAGTCAGAGGCAGAGGGCATTCCCCAAAAGAGCCTAACACCAATGTGGTTCTCCCCTGGCTTGGGTCCAGGATTTGTATGGCCCATCAAAGAGAATGAGGGTCCCAGCCACTGAAAGGCCTTACCTCCACCGCAGCCCAACTGCTACCAAACTCCTGGGGGTTGGTTAACTCCAGGTTCTCTGGGGTCCGCATTTCATTGATGGTTTTCAGGTCAAAGTTCCCGCATAGGCCCACCAACTGACCCTGAGTGGAGAGAGAGCCACTATGTTTGCTGATAGTTTAGTTAGTAGGGCTGAACTGCAGCACCAGACCATTGATCCAGAAGCAATTGCAGGGAGTATGTTAAATAGGGATAGGGCAGGGCCAGAGAATGATGCCAGAACAGAGTGGGAAGCAGTGGACAGGACAGGGCTGTGCTCCTCCCAACCCCTCAGAGAGGGACATTGCAGCCAAGGACAGCAGCAGCTTGTCTCCACCAAGGGCAATGGTAGAGACGGTGGCACTCAGGTCTCATGACTACCTGCCACTGAGGGCCCGCTTGGACATGCACAGTGGTTCTCTGGTCCCATAGGAGGGTGATGTGTTCCCATGGGAAATGCACCAGCGTGAAGAAGCCTGCTCTCCAGATGTGGACAGCCTGCTTCTCATCCAGGAAGCTCTCGGGACTCTAGAGAGATAGAATTAGTTAGTCCTGAGACTCAAGTCTACACCAAGTCTACCAGAAGTGGCCATGAACACTGCCTTACCCAAGGACCTCACCAACATTCTCCCTTCCTCCACCCTGATGTTGACCTCTGCTGCCACCCTTTATAAAGAATCCAGTCAGAGCTTTTGCCCCAGTGGAACTCCTGATCCCCACCCTCTCCCACCCCATTACCACCCATCCGTACAACCCTCCCCAGGGCAGATCCTTACGGGATCCCCTGAGTCGTCATCAAAGATGATGAGTGAGCTGCCAACGTTGATGGAGATGGACTTCCTGCAGACGACACCGGAGCCATAACAGTTCACATCCTCCACCATAACAGAGAAGCTGAGCTCGGATGTACTCTGAGGAGAAGAGAAGAAGCCAGTGCAACCGGGAGAGGGGACGTATCGTGAAGAGCACAGGAGAGAAGAGATGTGGACTCTGAGGGACTTTTGCATCCATTTATTTTTGTGAGTGTTGGTATGTATGTAGTGTGTGTGTGTGTGTGTGTGTGTGTGTGTATGTGTGTGTGTAACATGTGCAGCTGTGCACAGATATGTATGTACATGCAGTGTGGAAGCCAGGGAACAACCTTGGGTGACATTGTTGGATTCTGTCCACCTTGATAGTAAAGCACAATCTCTCATTGGCCTGGAACTCACTAAGTTGGCTAGTTTGGTCCAGGGAGCCCCAGAAATTTGCTTGTCTCTACCTCCACAGTACTGGGCCTACAACAAGTTCAGCCCAGCTTTTATGTGGCATCTGGCAATGCTCTTACAAAGCAATAGCTCTATCGTCCAAGCAACCTCCTCCGCCCTGAATGTAGTTCTCATCAACTGTGTGGTTTGGGGCAGCTTTCTTCAGTTCTCTGACGCTTAGTGTCACTTTCTGGCTGCCTAGTGCAGTGTTAGCAGGTGGTCACTCTCCCCAAAGGGTCTGAGGGATGAATGAGTGAGTGAACTGGTGTAATAGGGATGGAGAGGAGACACAGTCTTGCATACTGGACTGTACAAGCAGTCTGTCTTACATAGTGTATACACTGTCTTGCATCTTAATAAGTGGTCTGTGCTGGAAGCTTGCCCGTATCAAGTGACATTTTAAACATATACCATTTTTTCTTCAGTAATCCCACTCCTAAGAACTAAGAGACATGGCCACCCAAGTCTTTGTTGGAGCACTGAAGTACTACAACTGAGCTAAAACTCATCCATCCCCATGTGGTATAGTGCTCTCTGTGTAGAACATTCCAACCAGCATTAAAAATAACAGCGCAGTTGAGGTAGTGGCGCACACCTTTAATCCAGCACTTGGGAGGCGAAGACAGCTGGAACTCTGTGAGTGTGAGGTCAACCTGGTCTACAGAGCAAATTCCAGGATAGCCAGGGCTACATAGAGAAAGTCTGTCTCAGAACAAAACAAAACAACAAACAAATAAAAATCATAGTATGTACTGACAGTGGGTGAAAATACCCAAGGCACACTATAAAATGGGAAAAGAAAACTGGGAGTCTTTTTTTTTTTTTTTTTTTCCAAGACAGGGTTTCTCAGTATAGACAGCCCTGGCTGACTGTCCTGGAACTCACTCTATAGACCAGGCTGGCCTCTGCCTGGCTCTCCCCCCCAAGTGCTGGGATTAAAGGCGTGCATCACCAATTCCTGGCTCTGTGGAGTCTTATTCATATAACCTAAACAATGTGTGTGTGTGTGTGTGTGTGTGTGTGTGTGTGTGTGTGTAAGAGAGAGAGAGGAATACAGAGACAGAGAGACAGACTCTGTCCCAGAACTAATTAAAATTCATTTTTTAAAATATGGGCACCATGGTTCGTGTCTGTACTCCCTCTGCTCAAAAGGCTGTGACAGAGCTCACTGAAACCTGAGAGTTTAGACTCACCTTGGGCAACATGATAAGACCTTCATCTCAAAATACATGGGCACATAACAAAATGAAAACCAAACGGCACAAGATCCATGGTATGTATCTCATGGAGTTATTGAAATTATGTGAAAGACTCCAGCACAATGTACGTCCATAGACAAGACCTTGTGAGAGGTCCCGTTTTGCCAGCATTGGCAAACTCTGACCACAGAAGTTAAACAGAAGTTAATAATAAATAATTGCACGACACTCACAGGATGACAGGTGTGTAAGAAAATCAGTGTCTCCAGGAATATCTGGTCCTGCCCCCCACCCTGCTGGTACTCCCTCTCCTCACATTCACTGTGCCACCCATATCCTCTTTTTGTATGTGAACAAAGATTCTCCGTGCAGGCTCCTAGCCTACCGCTTTCCGACTCCTATTTTCTGGTTCTGGGGCCCCCTAAGTGTGTCACCTCAAACATGTTCCCTAACTTCCCCAGGCCAGTGGTGACACATCTCTCACGTGAGGACAACCATCCCAATCTGTCCACTGCTGTGAAAATTAAGTGGGAGAATCCACAAAGATGATCCATAGACCAAAGCTGCAATGGCGCAAGCACTCTCCCTCACAAACAGAAAAGAACATCAGGATGAGCGGGGCAAGGCTGTGATGGAATACACAGGAAGTAACGGTTTTCTTCATCCTGACCCAGTCCTCTGGAAGCTGTCTCCAGAAGCTGCATTTCTGGGCTTAGAACACGCCCCCCAACTATGCATCAGTCTGGGGTCCAGATCATCCACACACCTGACAGGTCCTGGTCCCTGGTTACCCTGGGTGTCCATGGGGCCTCTGGGTAAACACACTCCATAACTCACCTTGACCAGGTGCACTTTGCACGCCCCTACAAAGTCAAATGGAAGCCCGTCAAATGTTCGGTAGTGTCGGTCCCCGTAGGCGGTGCAGGTGGAGGCGCAGGGGTGCAGGGTGCACTGGAACGAGCCCCGCTGGCACACACTGAAACAAGTACACAGAGACGGTTCACAGAACACACTTTATACCATATTGGAATGCACTTGATGAAGCCATTGCCTGCTGAATACACACGGTGTGTGCACC